>JAOVVH010000004.1:8616329-8641745 GCA_028566435.1 Scorpiodoras heckelii
TGAGTGTGTGTTTGTGTGTGTGTGTGTGTGTGTGTGTGTATATATATATATATATATATATATATATATATATATATATATATACATGCACACGAACACACACACACATCTTTATCAGAAGCTGTGCTGTCATTCCACAAGAAGTTTCTGCATGATGCTTGATTTTCCTCGAGAGCACCCGTTCCTTCTTGTGGTCATAAATGCCAAAAAAAAGAGGCAGAATTTGTTTTTGTGAATCACTTTAAGTACTGGTTTGGAAAGAGATGGCATGGAGCTGTTATGTTGTGGTGGCTGACTATATGGAGCTGGCTACAGATTCCCAACCGGCTTCAAGTCACCCCAAATCATCATCAGGCTGCAAACCCTGCAAATCCTACACCTGCAATTCCTTATGCCTTTGTTACCATGAATTACATTTACAATTAACTTATTAAGGTGATGGAATGAGGGCAGGCAGTGAAAATGGAGATTACCCTGCCACACACTGTGCCCATTCCACTTCCTTCATCAGGCCCAGCATGATGCCCATTGTGCTTCCCTGTTTGATGCTAGCTCTGCAGAAGCTTGGTAAACACAATTAATTAGTTTGTCTGTGCACCACGTGTGTGTCGTGGATCAAAGTTTGGTCAGGAATTCCAGCTGTGGGCATGAACACAGGCAGGCAATTCCGAACTGAAGGAACTACGATAATAAATTGTCATTATCTAACTGTGCTGCTGAGCTGTTCCAGGGGTGGTAATGGCTTTTGTGCAGCAGCTGTGGTGGTGTCTTGGGGCAGGTCAGGAATTATAGGCCATATGTTTCAGTCATGGCTGAGAAAGAATGGGTTTACAGCCAAGTGTCTGCCAAGTGTGGAGCAGGAAGCGTGTAAAACCTGGGCAGGGTAATCGGTCCCCTTGACACTTGCTCATCACAGTGACTACTCTAACAGCTGTCACGATGTGAGACCATTGCCAGATCTCATTTACTCAAGATGACAAGCCTGTCTTTTTTTGTTATTTTTTCCATCTTTATCTAACCAGCCCCCCTGCCAGCTCTCTCCAGGCAGCATGGCCCTTTGTTTATTTCTTTCTTTACCTTCACTGTATGCTTTCTAGGACCTTAATACTCGGGATGAACCGAAGCGGAGCAGTTCATTTCTGCGAGCACCGAGTCATGCTCTTGCACTCACTTAAAAAAAAAAACTGTTTAAATGCCCTAACATGATAAACATAAAACTTGGTACAAGGAGCTGCTTGCCAGCAGCCATGTTCCATGATACCTTTGAATATGCAATACCAAGTTGGTTACTCATTTCAGTATCGGAATCGACAAGTACCACAAAGTATGAACTCTCATTACATTTATGGCATTTGGCAGACGTCCTTATCCGGAGCGACTTACATCTCCTCTCATTTACACAACTGAGCAGTTGAGAGTTGAGGGTCTTGCTCAAGGGCCATACAGTTGCAGCTTCACTGTGGTGGCATTTTTGAAGACCCAACCTTCTGTTCGGAAGTCCAACATCTCAACCACTTAGCTACACGACCCACTTTACGCTTTTACTTAGTATTTGGTAAAAATGTCTCGTGTGAGATCATAACAAGTCATCATTTCCAGCCATAGCTGTGGCATGCACATAGCAGCTTGTTTTGGAGCTGTTCTGCAACACCTCTCTCTCCTCCATGCTTCTGCTGGGATCAGAGTCAGCTGTTAAGTCTTCTGTTGTCCTGTCAGCACAGTACGTCTTGTTTTAAAACCTCGGGAACCCCCGCAGTAAGGTTGAAGGATCTTAGCCTAAAACAAGATTACAAGAGCTAAGCAGTTTGTAAGCATACAAAATATGGCATGTTTTTTGAAGGAAAGTCAGGTTTCATTTTGCGAGACAGGATGAATACATTTTGCTAAACACCTGCAGCAGCCTTGTTTTCCTTTGGTCTCATGTAGATGTAGATTATATCCAGCTGAGTGATGGCTTACTCTCTTCTACCGGTCATGATGGATGGATGGATGGACGGATGGATGGATGGATGGATAAAAAGTCGTCTTTAGTCTATGTCTAGTGTAGGCTGAGATGTGAGTACTTCGAGGTTGTTTGCAAGTATGGTGTATTTTTTGGTACTTGTCCATCAGTCCTGATATAAAATCTGCTTAATGTTAATCAGTCAGGTGTGTCAAGGAATGTTATTCATCTCTATTTATGTTTTCTTACTTTATATCGTGACCCTGAAAATCGCACAAGGCAACTCAACTCATTCTTTGATTTGAAATGAAGTACATTAGCTAGCACTTGGGGTTGCACTGAAGAAGAGCAGGTTATGTTTCACTTCAGAAAAGCTCCTCTATACACCTGTAAGCGAAGTACGTTTTTGTTGTCATTGTGTCGTAATACCTCTTTGGCAATAATCAATGAGGGATGATTGTCAAGAACAACATTCAGGGTAAGAGCTGTTATTTCCACTCACCTAGCATTAAACATAGACATTTTTCCCTTAACTTACCCGGGTTATATTATTTACTGCAGCAAGATGCTGTCGTGGCTCCTCTTGATATTTTTACAGAGCACAGATTTTAGTCTGCTTTGCTCTGATTGCCTTTATTTATTGTGAAACGCGTGCAGATGCATGTGTGGGCATTTTGTGCGTTTAAAGACAGCGAAACAAGATACGTGTGTAGAAGGGAGCTCATTTTTGGTAAGGTGGTACTCAGACTAAAGTGTGACTTTAAAACTGATTTATTTTAGGCATTCCTTTTGCCTGAAGGAAAGTGGCTGAACCCTCATCACTGGTCCCTGCTTGGGCTTGTGGGAAAAACAACAGCTGTAATCTGTTCTGGACGTGTCCCATACTGTTTAAACATCCGTTTGTGGCGGTCCTTCTTTGGCATGCGCTGGTCTCTAAAAGCACTTTTTTTGTTTTTAGCAGACTCTGATTGGTAGGAGTTGTTTAGGGTAGAGACACACACAGACTGATTACATATAATCAGGGCTTTTTAAAACACCGTTCCTGTCTCTATCTTCGTTGCACTTTTAATCACGTTATTCTTATATAAACTCTCACTGGTGCTTTTCTCAATCTCAACAACGCCCATTTCACCATTTTCCATCCCTTTCTATACTTAAAAAATTCTTTGAACACTGCCTGCTGTTGTAGACCCAGACGCTTCTTCTTGGTCCTGTTTTTTGCGACACTGTGGTTAACCTTTCGATTGCACAAAACCAGTATAAACACTCATTTTGGACATGGCTGTTATAGGATTTGAGGTTCTTGTATGTATTATATGCCCCCTCTGTCCTCCCCAATGTGCCTGAATATTTTTAGAGCTGGAAAGAGGAGGACTGTGGGATGGACAAAAGATAAACCAATTTTCCCTCTGCATTATCTTATCTTTGTCTTGTCACAGCAGGTTTCCATCAGGGGGATTTTATGCAGTTATCAGTGATGGCAATTAAATCTCATTAAATGAATGGCCGGTGTTTGTCAGTTTGAAAAGCCGCATGGAAGTAGAGCAGTACAGCTGGACCTCACAGCTGGACATCACAGAGAATCTGTTTAATCTCTGGACTTAAAATATCAAATGAGAAACCTTCGGCTTTCCTGTTGTAGATAGCTGCCTTGAAAGCTAGCAGTGGATATTGGATAAAAACTGATGTGATGAAATAAGCTGTTTTTCCTTTCATCGATCAGGCGCAAGCAGCATTACATACAGGGAATGTAATGTGACATCACCAAAGGCAGAAGTCACTGTGGTGCCACTCACTGACTGAGTGGCGACTGAGTGGCAGCGATTGTTCAGGTTGAAGACACAAAAAAAAATCTAAAATGGGAAAGAGCTGTAGTCCAATTTACTCTACAGTCAGATTCAACAAGAAATCAGAGCTATCTTTACAGACTGCCGAGAGATAAAGAAGAGAGAAGGAAATGGATCAACAACTGGTATCCAGGCATGGAGACATGGACATCTTGTATGCTCTGTTGAAAAGTTTCCTGTTGGTCACAACAGACTTTAATTTGATGCGAGTGCTTATGAGGAAAACTCTAAAGCAGGATGTACTATGTACACATCTGTAATGTGTGTAATTTGGATGTCGTGCCATTTTTGCGCTCTTTGGCCGACGATCCTTCAAATCCATATTGATGAGTTCTACAGCTCGACTTGGTCTCCAGGGAAATCCCCACAAATAAATAAGAAATAAGTATCCCAACCGTGATGACCAGTATTGATCACTTGTTTGTACAGTGTGTCCTTCCTCGATGTCATTCTTACTAATAGGTAAGGGAAAAGCCGAATAAAAGGAAATGTCTGCATACAGCACAAGTTTTTTTAGATAAAGCAAAACCTCAGATAGCATTAAATGATGCTATTAAATGTCCATTGTAAAAAGCGTTTTATTAATAAAACCGAGTTGAATTGAAATGAAGCATCTGCATCTTTATCACAAAAATTCAGTTTAATTGAAATTACTTGTGGCATCAAAAATCAAACAGTTTTACAACATTGTGATTTTTAAAAGCCGCTACACATAAGATCTATCCAAACCTGAACAGTCAATTTTAGGACACCTTGTTTTAATATCAAATTTTGTACATTATGGGGTATTTTTGTGTGGACTGGCACTAGTGAAATGAACCTATAAATAATAGATGAACATCGACAATCAAACCTCTTTGACGTCCTCTCAAAAGCACCTGGATAGATGTCTGGCTGAAGGACATTTAATTTAGCATTTTAATCGGGAAGACGAGACCTGGCATTTTGCATGATTTGTGGTTCGGGCAGGACGTGTGTCTGAGCAGCTATTTTATTTCTAACCATATCTCAAAGAAAATTTAGCTATCCTTTATATCATGCAGTTTTTATGTCTCGGTTGGCTTTCATCTTTTTAGATGCCGGTCCTTCATCTCGTAGGCATCATGGTGTGTTCAGACAAAGCACTGGGCAGAAGAAATCTAATCACAATTTAGTTAATAGAAATAGCATCAATTAAGTAGCCTTTTCCACGACATGGTCAATATGGCATCTTATTGCATGACTGTTAAACGTGCTATTGTTTGTGTGTTTTGTTTATTCTTTTTTTTTTTTCTTCTACTTTTTGATATTGCACATTATTATAGACTCAGCTAAAAGTCTACCATCCCGCTTAGGTTTGGCATTGGTGACTGCTGACAAACAGTTCCTGACTGCACAGCTGATATTACGCCCTCCTGTACTCTCCTTATACCTGAAATGATGCCAGTGCTCTTTTTTTAGTTTAACGGTTCTTGTTAATTACATTGTTTATGACTGTGGTTAAGTAGGAAATTGGGATGCAGGGAAAAAAAATCAATATCGTGCAATATTATCTGATATAATCTGAAGGCTGAATATGTCTCCCGTCTGCTTTCACAGTGAGCTAGATAGATAGAAAAGAGTCCAGTTGACTGCACTTTTGATTAGCTGTTGAAGGTAATTCAACAGTAGCTTAGTTTGGGATTTTTATTTACTGTTAAATCTTTGGGAAATGCAGAACAGCTCATTTTTGAGTGCAGGGCTTTGTAGCTCTTTGTCAGTGCCGGTGCTTTTGGTTTATTCCATGCTCTAATAACCAGGCCGTGCTTGGCTCACTTTAAATGTGGTAAGTATTGTGTGCTGTTTTCTTCTCAACTCATTTGAACATCGCAGAATGCTATGAGAATTGAAAATCACATTTCAATCAGATGTCAACTAGGCCACTATAGTCTTTTGATGATGGTCAGGATAGTGTTAGCGATTTCCCGTCTATTGGAGCAGACTGGAAGCTGCTGACCAGCACGGTTGCTCCTGTTCTCTCGACTTCCTGTTCAGCTCCTTGATCTGGAATCCCTGTAGCAACCAGGCTTGCCAGGGTTCGAAATCTAACCCTAAGCTTGTACGGAGAAAGCTTTCAGCACCATCCCACCAAGCCAGATCTTTTTATAAAGGCTTCATCCATTCTCCTGAAGGGCTTTTTATCTTGGTTTCCCAAAGACCAACGCGGTGCTGGCCAAAGCCTGTGGGGCTACTGACAGTGTTTTCTTTGTTCCAAAGATTTTTTTAAGGAAATGAGAGGATCTGTTGTACCTGTGTTCTTCTCTGTAATGTCCTGACTAAGAAATGATAAGCTTCTGCCCATCTGCTCAGTGCAAATATACTTTCTTTGGAGGCTTGTATAAATCAAGTGGCCTTATTTGACCTACCTGTACAAGTCAACACTAAAACACACCATTATAGCATGGATACGACATTAGAGGTGTGTGCCAGTAGTGTTTGTTTACCTTAGTGCACTCGTGTAGAATCGGATAGCTTTTCGCTTTACTGGAGAGGGGATTTATATAGCAAGCGTGTTTGGATTGTGTTGTGTGTTTTAGGTGATCTATCTTGTATCGCTATCTGTATGGTCTGTGTCACTCAGAGTTATCACACCAGCCTGCCCTCAGGAACCAGCCTCACTGACCAAATGGAAAACAGGGCCTCCTGACTGCGGTATGTGTTCTTTAAAAAGAAAATAAAAAAAAATTATGCATCATTGATTTGTGTGAATGCCAGAACTTGAATGGGGCCAGGAGGCTCTTCGTATCAGCACAGAGAAGCCTGCTCGACCTGTTTACTTCAGATTTGATATAAGATAGAGTCCATGGGACAAGATAAATGCTTGATGGGTTTGTTTTACTTTACTGATTGGCTGATTGCAGATTCTACAAAAGTTTTTCCTTTTCTTGTTTTTGATGCAGGAAACAACTGTTTATGACCTGAGTTAGATCAGGTGTAACTGCGCCTATGAATATATACAGGGACTGTTTCTCTGTGCCAATTAGTCACAGTCTTCCCTCTTTGCATTCCCAAATGGTGCTTCTCTGTCTACTTCTCTCTTCTCTCTTCTCTCCTTTCCCCATTTTGTTTCTCTTGCAGTCAGGTGCAGATGAAACCACAGCTCCTTACATTTCACTTCTCTCAAAATGAGATGCCCATAATGATGGGAAGATTATCCCATTACAACCCAGCAACAGGACGGGTGCACATAAAAGTACCTCTTTTATTTTGATGCTTTTAGTGTTATTTTGTTTGCTCCCTTTCTGCCATCATGCAGCGGATTCTGTTAAAAAAAATCAGCTGGGAACGAGAGCGCGCATCTTGTCTAAGTGCCGCTGCAGTATTCAGAAGTGAAGAGATATCCTTCCCGCGCACCTCATCATTCCACTTATCACATCAGCATGATTTGTGAGGCTTTCACTTGAGCACTAAGTAACAAGTACAGCATCAAAACAGAGCCTGGATTTTTCCACAGTGAATATGAAGCGTCCTATTAGAAGACCGTCGTGCTTTTTTCCCCAAACCTTTCTTAATAGACTGGCCAGGTTAGACTCAATGATTTCATCGGGGTGTTAGTCTGGGGTCAGGCAAAATAGTAATCAGGTTCTACAGGAAATGACATTATGTGGCCACACCTATCTGTGTCTGGTCTGTATAGGATCCCGATTAGACATGTCTGTCTAACAAACTACAGGAGGTAGGATTACTCTTGCTGATGATCCTCACCATGGGGCAGAGATGAAATAGAGTTTGAAATGTCCCAGAGATGTTTTTTTATTAAAGTCATTCAGTTTTCTATCATATACTACTACTCATACATAATCCTACTAATAACACTACTACTACTAACACTACTGCCCTTACTACTACTACTACTACTACTGCTACTACTATGGTTACTACTACTACTTGCACTACTACTACCCTTACTACTACTACTACTACGGCTACTACTAACATTACTGCCCTTACTACTACTATTAATACTACTACTACGGCTACTACTAACACTACTGCCCTTACTGCTACTATTAATACTACTACTATGGCTACTACTAACGCTACTGCCCCTACTACTACTACTACTACTACTACTACTACTACTACTACTACGGCTACTACTAACATTACTGCCCTTACTACTACTATTTATACTACTACTATGGCTACTACTAACATTACTGCCCTTACTACTACTACTACTACTACTACGGCTACTACTAACATTACTGCCCTTACTACTACTATTAATACTACTACTACGGCTACTACTAACACTACTGCCCATACTACTACTACGGCTACTACTAACACTACTGCCCTTAGTACTACTACTGTTAATACTACTACTATGGCTACTACTAACACTGCTGCCCCTGCTACTACTACTACTACTTGCATTACTACTACCCTTACTACTACTACTGCTACTAACACTGCAGGCCTTACTACTAATACTACTACTACTACTAATACTACTAACACTACTCCCCTTACTACTACTATTAATGCTACAATTACCCTTACTACTACTATTAATACTACTACTTGCACTACTACCCTTACTACTACTACTGTTAATACTACTACTACTACTACTACTGCTGCTAACACTGCAGGCCTTACTACTAACACTACTACTACTATTACTAACACTACTACTACTACTACTACTAATACTAATACTACTAACACTACTCCCCTTACTACTACTATTAATGCTACAATTACCTTTACTACTACTATTAATACTACTACTTACACTACTACCCTTACTACTACTGTTTAATACTACTACTACTACTGACACTATGGCCCTTACTACTACTACTAACACTACTACTACCTTTACTACTACTGCTGCTACTACTATTACTACTACTTGCACTACTACCCTTACTATTACTGCTAATACTACAATTACGGTACTCTTACTACTACTAACACTACCCTTACTACTACCAATTAATACTACTACTTGCACTACTACCCTTACTACTACTTCTAACACTACTACCCTTACTACTACTATTAATACTACTAACACAACTACCCTTACTACTACTATTAATACTACTAACACTACTGTTAATGCTTTTACTACTAGTGAAACATGTCCATGCTGTACTACACAACACCCATTCTCCATAACATGCTTAGCTTTTTCAGTTAAGGGGCTATTCACAATCTGCACCACTCAGAGCCTCTATGTGCATTGATGTGCTGCCCCGGTGTATTCTTTATCCCTAGTGCATGGACCTTACATAATCAGATGGTGGGACAAAGCCATCAATTTTCTTTGGCCTTGCCTTCCATCTGAGGCAGTCTTTTCTTTAGAGAAGGACCCCAAGGACTGATTATTCTCTGTAATGATCCGTTGTACAGGTGGTGACAGCTAAATCGTTGGGTTTTTTATTAAAAGCCCATCTCCGTCCCTGAGGTTTGATTACAGCGAAAGATGAAAGTTGTGTAGAAAAACAAAGGATCCAGCCAGTGACCCTTTTTTTCCAAAGCGAAAGCCTTTTTTCTATTTAGGGATAGAAAAGTAGTATAATCATCAAATTTTAATGTCAAAGGCGGAAGATTTTTGCTAATCGTAAGATGTAAAGAAGGAATAAAACCTCTTTTCCTGTTAGTTTCTGGGATGGATGTAAAGCTTGATGACTGCATGGTGGAATACCACCCAGTGCAACTAAAACTACACCTCAGTAGAATAATCCTTTTGCTGTGTGCACTTGGCAACATAGTCTTTGTAGCTTCATCAAACATATGCATGTAAGGGCAGAGTCATACAAATCATGGCATGACTAATATCATATGGGACAAAACCGGTGGATTAGCTTTGAGAGGTTAATCTCACATCTATTGTAGCATAAAATGTTTGCGCTGTTTGCTCCAAACAGTAGTCCATTGTGGATCCGACATAACAGTTTGAAGTACGTGTGATAATTGCGTCACCACATGTTGAAAGTCTTAAAATGTCCCACCCCAAGGATTTGATTTGTCAAGTTGGTATTGATCGCTGTATCTGAACAATCATCTGGGGGATTTATTCTAAAAATAGATATTAGATTGGTCACTTCCCTAACTGTGAGTATGCTTACTTAATATATTTGAGTCAGGTTTTTAATGCGGTGTCCCTATACAAGCCTATACAAATGTATAGGCTGTCTATGTATGCTACAGCATTTATATTTCCATTAACAGGAACTAAGAGGCCCGAACCTTTTCCAGTACGGCAATCCTGCTTCCATTCTGTGTACCTGGGTTGGGTCAGTGGCTGACCATTATCACGATGTTGAGCCCTCACCCCACCCCCAACATAGAAAAATGTGTTTATTAATTATTCATCACTTCTTTCCGGGGATTTCCTCGGGGATCAATTTGAGCTGTAGAACTAATGAATATGTATGTAACTCAAAGCTCAGAATCAAACATCATAAATGTTTGCAATGTGTTTTTTCATAATATATTAGCACCTTTCAAAATAGGCTTTTGGGAAAGTCTATAACCAATTCTCAGTCTGCGTTTTTGTCTGTATTTGTGTCCTTGTGTACTTGAGAAACGTCATCAGTCGCATCCCAAGTTCTGTCCCATTCAAAATCTGCTCCAAGCCAAGGACAGTTGAAACGCCTGGCTGTGTTTTTGCTCAGAAGTGGCTGAGGGGCCTCAGAACCTAGTGCAGTGGTGTCCAGTCTTATCCACAAAGGGCCAGTGTGGGTGCAGGTTTTCTTTCCAACCAAGCAGAGACCACACACGACTGAAAGTCAAGCTCCATTGATTAGATATGCGGTGTGGCTGCTGCTTGACTGGAAGGAAGACCTGCACCCACACCGGCCCTTTGTGGATAAGATTGGACACCCCTGGTATAGAGGGTTAAAGATTGTCAGCCAAAGAGTGCAAAAATGAAGGATGGGTTTATTCTATATTGCACAACTCCATTTGTTGTCTCTCTATTTTTGGCATGACGACCAAATTACGCACATTACAGTTCAATTTAATCCCCACAAAGCCAAAACCGTACGCTCTGAGCTAACAAGAGTCCATAGCTGAGTTTAAATATGTCGAACATTTTGCTTCAGGCAGTCTTCAAGTCAGAGTTTCCCTTATCCACTGTTCATATCAAATTAAATTCCCTGGTGACCAACATAATTTTTTCACCTGGGCATTTAAGATGTCCATGCTTACTGCGTGGTTGCAGGTGTTTCATAATGTTGTGTCCACGTTTCTGTGCCAGATTCCAATTGTTTCTGCAATCTGTTTGCTTCTCTCTTCTTTATCTTTCGTCAGTCTGTAAAAAGATAGCTCCACATTTCTTGATGAATCACTGTATCATCAATTGCACAACAGCCCTTTCCATTTTTAGCTGCGTGTTTTGTGTTTTCAGAGCATTCAAGCTGAATGCTAATGCTGCCACTCAGTAAATTAGTGTTTCTGCCACTCAGTGGGTGTAACTGCGGTGACTTTGGCCTACTGGGAATTCATGTGCATACTCAACAGCTTGGAGCCTGATTTACTAAAGTAAAAAACAGTTTATTTAATCACACTATTTACCACCAAGTGAAAGCATGTTTTAATTTAGGTGCAAACATAAAAAATATTTTTAAAGCTATCTGGTTTGCACCTGTCTTAGTAGATCAGAGGGAGTGTCTTTATTTGGATCACAAAACTGAGAGTTACAATTCACTGAGAATATTTCATGTTTATATTTAAATATAATCAATGCATTGCCATCATTCATCAGTGTTTCACTGTAGACATCTCCATATGCCAGTTCAGTAGACATCACCCAACCCTGCTGTGTACAAGGTTTATGAAACCTGGTTTGCCGCAGTTGAATTAGAAGTACTCAAATGGCCTACACAGAGCCCTGACCTCAACCTCACTGACCAACTTTGAGATGAACTGGAAGGCTGACTGCACCCCAGGCCCCGACACCAGTGTCCGAACTCGTTAATGCTCTTACAGCTGAATGAACACAGCCACAAAGCCACACTCCAAAATCTAGTTTAAAGCCTTGGCTGAAAATTGAAGGTTACAATAACAGAAAAGTGGGACTAAATCTGGAATGGGATCGCATGCACATATGGGTGTGATGGGCAGGTGTATACATGCTTTTGTCCATATAAAGTATCAGGGTGTAGTCCATAAAACTATATTGACCTTTTTTTTTTTATCAGTGGTGAAATCTGGACATTTTAATGTTCTTCTTCTAATGACACATTATGAAACATTCATTTTTTAATCTTTTGTGCACATACAGTTGGGTCTCTGGAGTGGCTACAAACACACAAACTTTGAAATGTGAAAACTTAGTCAGTTCTTTATACAATGACAATTTCAGAAAACATAGGATTTAGTTTCAGAATCTATATCGTATATTATGTACCTAGCGATCTCACTAGATCACTGACACCACCTCCATCTACTGCATAAGTATCACCACCCACAGTTTGAGAGTCATTTGCTAAGGGGTGCCATTTTTTTGTTTGTTTATTTGTCGCTAGTCACTGATACTCCAGCATTAATTCAACGTTAAGGAAAATGCATGGGAACAAAATATGCTGCTGTTGGCTGTACAGATAAACACACATCGCTGCATGGGCTCCCTGCCTCAGAGGACAGAGCAGCTGAGCGGATATACTTTATTTTTGATGGCAGTGTCCCAAAAACATGTCAGCATGTGTTAAAAAATTTGAACTGCTTTTACACCCTGGGTCAGTATAATGCAGGATGTCACTGTTGTGAATTTTTACAATTACTTATAACGTCCGTGTACTTTTAATGTAGGCAGTTCAGTTCGTGTAAGCCGAAACGCACTCCTCAAGGGTCTAGCAGTGATTATAGCTTAACTACTGAGATTCAAGGTAAGTGGAGACAAAATGTTTCTTGTGCTCCACATAGACTATAAACCCTTGAATATAAAAACGAATCATTAAAATCAATTAAGAAATGTAAACGTTACTGCAGGGGTTTTTTTATCCAGAAGAAACGTCCAGTCTTCACGCATCCAGATTTGAGGACATGCCAGTCTAATTCAGACCTCACGCCCACCCTCATGCCTCCATGCTCACCCTGGGGCTCATGATAATTTAAAACAACAGGCAATGAAAGAGCTGTTTCAGAGTGTGTGAAAAGACAGCTGTAGTATTTCATGCATGTGGTATTTTGACCAAAGAATGTCACCGAAGTTTCATTAAGACCCCTGGGAATTGTACTAACTAGTGGGAAATGGGTACAGTGGGTCTCGTCTTCCAACTAGTATGTATTCCATCTAATCATTTGCTCTACATGAAGCCAAGGCTTTGCACAGTAGTGTCCACAGGAGCCTGAATTAGGTGCACCTGGGATTTCAACCCTGGCTTTCCTTCATAGTAGGGGTAAATTGCATGGTATGGCAACCCAGTATAAAAATATCGCATATAAACCAACCATTTAAAAGCAGTCTGTTTGCAAATTCTTGAGTATGCATCACAAAAAACAAAAGGAAACAAAAAGATCAATTATCTGTTATGTTATTTGTTATCTTATTTTTATTGGAGAATGACCTTTCTGTAAAATCTCTTGCATTGTCAGAATTGGTCACATTATTGTTACAAGCTGAGCTGTGAATAAAGGGGGTCCACAGAATGGGGAAAACAAAAAAAATCTAACTAGTGAGGCAACGTGCAGTGCTGCTTACCACAGATGCACTAATATGCACATGCTTTTTGAACATCCCTTTCCAGATTTAGTCCCCCTTTTGCTGTTACAATAACCTCCACTCTTCTGGGAAGGCTTTCCATTAGATTTTTGAGCGTGGCTCTGTGGATTTATACTCATTCAGCTATAAGAGCATTAGTGAGGTCGCGTGAGGAGCGAGGACACCCAGGGTGCGCTTGGCAGTTCATCCTGAAGGTGTTCGTGGGATTGAGGTTAGTGATCTGTGCAGACCTCTCGAGTTCTCCCATTCCAGCCTTGGCAATCCATGTTTTCACTGAGCTCGCTTCGTGACAGGGGCATCGTCATGCCAGATCGCGTTTGGGCTCCTAGCTATAGCATGCAGAGACATTCCCGAGAATCTTCTGCTTCCAACTTCGTGGGAACAGTTTGGGTGTGATGGACAGGTGTCCACAATCCTTGGAGCATATTGTGTAGTTGTTAGTTTACTTCTAGACATCAGTGACATATAGCGATGTAATGTTTTTCCACAGTAGGAGATTAAAACGCCAAAGGGTTTCATAGTAGCCATGGAGAAATGGAGGTTACTGTGGTATGATGTAGGGAGAGTTCAGAGGAAAGGGGTTGCGAAACCCAAGCTAAGCTTTTTTGCCGAGTTGCAGCTGGGCATAGACGTGAGGAGAACCACTGGAGTAGGGAAGTTTTACATTCCACATCCCAGCTGTGCTGTAACTGAACACAAATTCCCAAATGTATATTCTTATGTTTATTTGGCATAAACCATTGTATGAATGATTGCAACAGCCCTTGGATGTATGCTTTGTAGTTAAACTGTATCATCAAACTAAAAGCCTCAACACAATCTATTATACATTAACAGGAATAATTGGTGCTTAAATTATTCAATAGTTTTATTGTGACTAAACGATTAACGAACATTTAGCCTTGTTCACAGATTTCTACATCACAAAACATTCAAAACGCATCGTATAGCAATGGATATCATTGCAGAAGACGGAATCAGAGCCATAATTTCACACAGTGATGCATTTTATCTTGCATAAAAACTAACCGGGGTGGTGTGCCTCTCACATGGTGATGAATTTCCACCATTGTGTTGTTGCTGCTACTAAAAGGTTATCAGTTATGACAGGAGAACAATGAAAACACCATATCTGTGCGTGCTGTTAAAGGAAAACATTCAACAGTGGGGTGGACCGACGTGGCCGGGACACTGCCACCACCCTGAAGTGTTTGTAAAACTTGGTTGCATACAATAAATGTGTGATTTTTCAAATTGGTTACGAGCAAAAGTGACATTTCCTGCTGTAGGCCTCCCGTTGTGACTCTTTAGTGTTTTGGTTTAATAATTCTTACCTGAAACTCTCGAGTGTTTGCTGTCCCTCACTGTTTAAGGTCAACATATTGGCAGGAACTGCTAATCTTAAACAAGCACAAGAGGCGTCTGCTAAATAGCACTCATTATGCTTCAGAGGAGCCCATTAAACAAGCGTTTTTCAGTTAGCTTGCCTGTATGGCAGTGATGTGTGCTTTTTTCTGTAGCAGATAAATTGTTGTCAGTCAGTTCGGCGCTTCACCTCCAGGCTGATGTACAACACCACGGTGCTGCTGAAGGACCGCTCTCTACGCAGCCGTGCCCGCCACTGATTTATTACAGCCTTGTGTAAGCAGTAAAATAACATACACAAGGTTTAACACGTGCATCTAAAACCCGGTGTGCAGCAAGGCTGACAGAGAGAATTATAGCCTCCATACGAACATAATTCGGAGAAAAGAGAATGCGCTTAATAATTGGGGTTTTCAACAAGAAGCGCTTTCAAGTATTAATTTTTTTATGGGTTCTTTTGATGTCGGTGTTTTCCGTGGAGCAAATCAGCTTAGTCTGGCGACATGTCGAGCGCTAGTGGTGATGACTGGGATGAACGTTTTGTCTAAGTTTGTTGGCAGGTTTGTATAAGAGCAAAAAAAGTCTGCCGTTCCAAACTATTTCGAATGGAATGAATCACTGTTGCATGTCATGCAATGTTGGTTAGATGTTTAAGTCATTTCCTGAAAATTTGTTTCATAACTGCTATCATCATTGAGCCAGTCACAGGGTTCTGAGTGTGATGTCTGTTTGTTTGTGATGTAAGCTCTTAGTCTAGTGCTACTTCTAATCATTACTGTCTATGTAAATTGCATTCAAATTCTCAGGCGTATTGCGTAACTCAAATAGCCACTCTGTACAGATGTGTTGAGCAGAAAAGCATCTTACTTAAGTGCTTACTCTTTTTTTTGTTTGTTTGTTTGTTTTTGTGTTTATTTGTATGCGTTCATACGGACTTCCTGTCATCTCAAACCAGTCTGGTCATTTATCCTCTGACCTTTCAGCTACAAGGCTTTGTTTCACCTGCACAATTGCTGCTTGCAGGATGTGCTTTTTTGTTTTTGTACATTCTGAGCAAACTCTAGACACTTCCCAGGAGATCAGCAGTTTCCGAAACACTGAAACAAGCCCATCTGGCACCAACAACCAGACCATGGTCAAAGTCACTGAGACCACATTTTCCCACATTTTGATGTTTTATGTGGCGTTTAACGTAAGCTTTTGGCCTGCATGAGTTTGATTGATTGAATGATTGTATGGATGAGCAGAGGTACAGGAATGCCTATTAAAGTGTGTGTTTGAGAAATGCATATCCCATAGTTTGATAAAACACTGTGTTGGAAGAGTGTAAGGCAGTATTTAACATTAGTTACTAAGGGCGTTCCCATGTTCTTTTATCATTTTTCCCAAAGTATCTCATTCAGCTGGCAAATTTGAATTATAATCAGTTTGTTAGATGTATTACATGGATGATACTTAAACAGAACCTGACCTACTTCCTCTCTGACTGAATTGTGACCTCATGAACTACACCACATCCCCTTATTTGAACTTTATTTGCTGTACTTTAGTCATTTTGAGTTGGATTAGGTCATTTATCAGGCCAAAGCACATCAGCAAGGAGAATTTCTTTTTAATTTAAGGTGCTATCGATTGGTCTAAAATGTTCTGTTCTGAAAACCCGACTTAAAAGATGCTATCTTATTGAACTTCATCCTGCTGCCAAAGCCTGAAGTAAACAGGAATAAAGTAGCCTTTTATAAGCCTGGTTGTTACATCCAAGTTTACATATATACCCAGTAAATCACCTCATACTCCAGTTAAAGATAAAATGTCTTTTTGAACATGTCACTAATCCTTTGGCATCTTTCTTCAACCTCTGTCAGTAAACTGAAAACCTGCGATGCAGCCTAACGTGGCCTAAAAGACTAAAGCTGTCCTTTTCCTCCTTAGTGGCTTTCCCATCTTCAGCGGTAGGGATTAAATGGTTTTGTCTAGCATTCATGCATTTTGTTAGGCACAGGGGCATTTGAGGCCGATGTTATTGCAGTGCCTGTGAATTTTATTCACTCTTTTAGTTACAACTTTTACAGCCTTCCATTTCAGCAGTGTTCTTCATTACAGGGATGCATCTGCTGTCTGAAGGTTTAAATGTTTTTACATGAAAAATAGTCATGTTGACAATAGAATTCTTGGTATTAAAAAGTCTTAAAGTATCTGAAAGGATAGAGGTGAATTCAAGCAAAGAAATAACATGACAAGTACACGGGTGCGTAGTTAAATGTTCTGCTTAAAGGATTAAGTAATAATTTTTTTAAGGAAAACTCTGCACGTGCACACAATGCTGGGACACCACTATATAGCTATAACACGTACATGTTTTACGCAGGAGCACTGAAACCATTTTTCAGTTGTGTTTTTTGGCACTCGTCATTACTGCTGCCAAAATGAGTAACCTAGTTTGTATTGAGCAATCCTGGACATTGCAGAACACTGTCTTTAGCTCTGTGTTTCTCTGTTTTCCATAGTGGCCATGAAAGAGGCTTTTCATGCTACTAGACTTGTTCATTATAACGTTCTTTAAGCTCGTCGATTTGTGTGTGCATCCTTTGTTGTCATAAATCCGACTGGCTACTTATCAAGAACAACCCCTTTGGTAAGAGCTGTTATTTTCATAGGATGGTAGTCATTTTATGTTACATAGCCAGCATTTGATGCAGCGTTGGTTGCTGCCATGTGCTGCTAGTAGGGATGGCAAGATTCACCGATACGCACTGGTGCACTGGCATAATGCGATCATGATGCGATTAAAAAACTGAGCAAAATTATTCGACCGATTAAGTTTATATTTAGATTGATTTGTTCTCTCCCAAGTGCGCTCTCTCATCTCCACTGCCGTCAAGTCTCTTTTGCATTGCTTCGTATTGTATTGAATCAAATCATATCAATTCACACTGCATCGCAGTAAGCAATATGGCGAATGATATTGTATCATGGTAGTAGTTGGTTCCTATGTGTGTTTAATGTGTCGGATCATTGGCAATGCATTGATACGTGCATCATCGCATCAGCCTCAGTGATGGGAGATGCACATCCCTAGCTGCTAGCAAAGAACTCCTCGTGCTGCGTTTTATATTTAAGATGTTACTCGTATTGTAGCAAGATACTGTAGTTCTTCCTCTTGATATTTGTGCAGCGCGCCGTGCCAGTGGTTCGTACCCTTGTCCTTCAGTTTCCTCTGTTCATTTGTCTATTTCTCATGCAACAACATGATTGTCAGTAAATGAGCGCAATATTGGAATATTGCCCACTCCTCATATTTTTATTTGATCACCCATTTTTATATATTCCCTCTGATGCTCTGTTCAGGCAATTAGACACTCACAATTTCATCAAGAGGTAAATAGTTCAAATGTATGGTACATCAATTTAACTATTTTTGGAGCTTTATTTTATGAGATGTATTGAATGTGACCTGTTTCTTGTCAGTTGAGCTCAGAGTCTTACCAGCCACCTGCTTGACTTTTACCTGCACATCTGGCGGCACGTTTTGAGTAAAGCACACAAATGGAGATTAGCGGTGACTTCTGTTTAAGTTTCCTCACATGCCACTCAACATCCATTAGCACAAAGTGACCAGATCACAGTCCATGAGAGAATTGTTATAATGAGCCATGTCACAGTCAGAAAGGAAGTAACCAAAGGTCGGCTAATTAGAGGGCTTCCTGTTGACTGCGAGAACAGTAGGATGGGCCAGATTGCTATTACCTGCCAGTCAGTGTCCCAGCTGGAGGCCTTTGACCTAGCGTACTGGCGCCATCCAGCTTAAAGCTTTATCCCTTTCTAGCATAGTCAGAAGGAAGTGGATTTGGGAGCACTGCTGGAGTCCAGGTTTCACGTTCTTTTACAGATCGTGCTGTAACTTTTCTTGAAGAAACACTGATGAAAATGGTTCAGATAGTGTAGAGAGAAAGAAGTTGTACTGCTTTTGTGCTGCTCCAAAGTTTTCTGAAGAGTCAAGATTACACAGAGAGCGTTTTAATTAGGATGTGGTACTTGTCAAAGACTTTGAGTCTGATGATGTCCAAGTCTTTTGTTTAGTCCTCAGACTGCCCATGGATGTCCATGTATTGCAGCAGTAATTGGTGGAACATTTTCTTTTTTCATTACAGCAGTAATTGGTGGAGCATTTTCACTGATGCCTTTCTTCCCATTTCATCAAAAGTCTGTTTTTCACAACTACAATGGAGATGATGCATTTTCCTACTGACCTTTGTTCAGTCTTATTAATTTTTTTTTGTAGTCATTAGCAGTCCTTCTTTAGTTCTTCTTGCACTACTACCTACACTTTCCGTTGTGACAGTTTTCATTTTTTTTGCTTCCATTGATCTATATATGATAGATAAATTATTTCACAAATAACAGGAATTCTGTGCTGTTGTAAATAACAATTAGACATTGTCTAAATTCTGGACTGCGTATTTAAGATCGGTGAAGCTCATTCTATCTTTGATTGTCTTTTTCAGATGCAGCAGCTGTTTTACGAGAACTACGAGCCGAATAAAAAGGGCTACATCCGGGACCTGCACAACAGTAAGATCCACAGAGCCATCACACTCCATCCCAACAAGAACCCGCCTTATCAGTATCGGCTGCACAGCTACATGCTGAGCCGCAAAATCGCCGAACTTCGCCACCGCACCATTCAGCTTCACCGGGAGATCGTGCAGATGAGTAAATACGGCAACACGGAGGTGCATAAAGAGGACTTGCAGCTCGGCGTGCCTCCGTCGTTCATGCGGTTTCACCCACGCCAGCGAGACGAAGTGCTCGAGTGGGAGTTCCTCACCGGGAAGTACATTTTCTCTGCTTTGGATGGGCAGCCCCCACGTCGCGGCATGGACTCCTCACAGAAAATGGCACTGGATGACATCATTATGCAGGTTATGGAAATGATTAATGCCAACGCGAAGACACGAGGGAGAGTCATCGACTTCAAAGAGATTCAGTACGGTTATCGAAGGGTTAACCCTATGTATGGAGCTGAGTATGTGCTTGACCTGTTGCTACTTTACAAAAAGCACAAAGGGAAGACCATGACAGTACCTGTCAGGAGACACGCCTATCTTCAGCAGACCTTCAGTAAGGTCCACTTCCTGGAAGACGACGAGATGGATGCTCAAGCGTTGGCTGCGAGGATCAACCAGGGATCGGACTCGCTGTCTTTCCTGTCCAGCTCCCTTAAGAAGTTTGTGCCTTTTAAGCTTAGCGGCTCAGGCACAGACGAGCAAGAACCCAAAGAGAAGAAGATCAACATCCTCGTGCCGCTGGCGGGACGTTACGACATCTTTGTACGCTTTATGGCCAACTTTGAGAAGGTCTGCCTCATTCCGAACCAGAACGTCAGGCTGCTGATTCTTCTGTTTAACACCGACAACAACACGGAGCGCATGAAGCAGATCGAGCTGATGCGAGAGTATCGTTTAAAATATCCCAAAACAGACATGGAGATCGAGTCCGTTTCCGGCCCCTTCTCCCGCGCCCTGGCCCTGGAGGTCGGTTCCGCCCATTACAGCAACGACTCCTTGCTCTTCTACTGCGATGTGGACTTGCTGTTTACCGCCGATTTCCTCAAGCGCTGCCGTGCCAACACCGTGTTAGGAGAACAGACCTACTTTCCGATCATCTTTAGCCAGTACGACCCAAAGGTTGTCTACGCGGGAAAAGTACCGAGCAACAACCACTATGTGTTTACATCCAAAACAGGCTTGTGGAGACACTTTGGCTTTGGCATCGTCTGCGTGTACAAAGGCGACCTGGTGAAAGCGGGGGGCTTTGACGTCTCCATCCAAGGGTGGGGAATGGAAGATGTGGACCTCTTTAACAAATTTGTCCAGTCAGGTATTAAACTGTTCAGGAGCACAGACACTGGCATAGTGCACGTACATCACCCTGTCATATGTGACCCAAACTTAGATCCCAAACAGTACAAGATGTGCCTGGGTTCCAAAGCCTCGTCCCATGGTTCAACACAGCAGCTGGCTGAGCTGTGGCTGGAGAAGAACGACCATGGCTTCCGAAGGATCTCTAGTTCAAACAATGGCTCAATGAGGACAGCATAGGCCCTGCAAGCAAGGACCTCTACCTGTCTGTCTTCCTCTTTATGGTGTTTTCAGCTACCTAATTTATTTTTTCATAAAAAAAAAAGACTTCTGTGGATATATTTTGAAATAACTCCTTTTATAAAGTATAGAAATAATGTGCAAAGACGGTATCACATTATCAGTGTGAGAAATCGGTTATAAAATGGACCCTCAAGTGTCGGAACTTCAAAGTGTGTTTTTCTTTCACAAACCCAAAAAAGCAGCATTGTATTTATGGCACCTCATGCGAGGACGCTAAGTATACTGTGTACCTCAGTGGTGTGCACATCAGTCACAGTGTGTGTGTGTGTGTGTGTGTGTGTGCGCGCGTGTATGTGTGCGTGCGTGCGTGTGCACAGAGAAACTCGCTTTAATGAGGCTCTGACTTCCGATGTGCAAACGTGGTGTTGAGGAACAATTTAATGTATTATTTGTGAATGTTTACAGGAAGCCTCACAAACAAAATGTTTGTTAGAAAAGCTGACAAATAAATTATTGCATTCAAGGGCCATAAACCATGTCTGCATTTCTGTTGATCCCTATTTTTATTTTCTGTTATGACACTGTTTTTTTTTGTTTGTTTGTTTGTTTTTGTTTATTTCGTTTTTCTTTTCATGAATTTTGACTTTTGTGAACAGAACTGCTGGATCTAGGTTTTGATGTTGCAACTCATTCCCGCTGTCTAATTTATTGAAAATGCAGTCATGTGTAGCTCTGTCAGACTGCCGTTGTGTATATTAGATTGTGTTAGATTGACCCATCTCGATCATCGAGTTGTTCGTCTGTAATTCTGTTACTCGGTTAAGTTGGTTACCAAAGATTTTTTTTGCACAGTTGCTGTAGGAGTTTGTGTGTGTGAATGTGTGTTTGTGTGTGCGTGTGCATGCATGTGTATGTTTCTGTATGCAGGTGGCATTAGGAATGAGGTACTGACAGTAAGATTATTTACAATGCTCTTACATAGTCATGTAGAAATAGTTACAGAGGGATTTTTTTTGTCACTGTTGTTTTGTGTTTTATTTTTTGTTTGTTTTTTTTTTTCTTTTTTTTTTTAAAAACAATGTCTCACCAAATCTGCACACCATTTGTTTTGTTGTTTTATTTTTTCTGTTAGACCTTTAATGTAAGGCAATCTGCAGGATCTGGATCGATCATTCCTCGTGGTGGAGCCATACTGTGTGGAGGCAGGAGCTTTGAGGCTCATGGACTTCTCTTCCTCAATATTAGACACACCATCTGTCTGGGGCTTATTTTGTACTTCTGTTCAGTTAGCCCCATCCAACTGGGAAAAGGTTATATATTAATAAATGGGGAAAAAAAAGTTTGTTAAATGTTGTCTTTGCAAGTTATTTCCTTTAACCATGTTATAATCGAGCGCATGTAGCATTTAAAGTTATAGTACTCAGGGACGGAAAATTCAATAGCCCAGTGGGCTGGAGCAAACAGATTGATAGCAATACCAGTTGATAACAATGCATTGTGCTGTATTTTGCACATAAAAAAACCACAGATAGAAGTTGGACAGAACTAGTGTACAACTTTTCAGGGGTTGGCCAAGGCCCCGTAGTTCCAGTGAAGGGAAATCTTAAGGCCTCTTAAGACATTTTGGACAATTGTATGCTTCCAACTTTGTGGGAACAGTTTGTTGAAGGCCCTTTTCTGTTCCTGCATGACTGGTGCCCCAGTACACAAATCATGGTCCTTAAAGGCACAGTTGGGTGAGTCTGGTGTGGAAGAACATAACTGGTCTGCACAGAAGCCTGATCTCAGCCCCATAAAACACCTTTGGGATGAACTAGAATAGAGATTGTGAGCCAGGCCCTCTTATTGTACATCGGTGTCTGACCTCACATATGCTCTTCTGGATGAATGGGCAGAACTTGCCACAGACACACTGCAAAATCTTGTAGAAAGTCTCAGAATAGTGGAAGGGGTTTTAGCTGTAAAGGGGGAACCAACTCCATATTAATGCCTATGGATTTAGAATGGGACGTCATAAAAGCTCCTGTAGTTGTAATGTGTAGGTGTATGAATACTTTTATCCATATAGTATAGCTCACTGTTGTGTTATTTCAACTGTAACTTTTTAAGCTGGTGGGTTATGTTTCCAGGCAACTAAAACAAGACACTGGGCAACACACTGAAGCCTTTTTGCCCACTGAGCTAATACATTTATACGTCTATTCCTGTTACTTAATGATGTTGCTTTTCTAACTTGTTACCTAAAGTAGCCTAAACTAAAGCTAACTTCAGGCATGCTGTTTTGGCTCATTTACTAAAATTCAATGAAAAAAGAAATCTGTATAGGGTTTTCATAAAGTCATTCCTTTAAACTGTACATCTTAAAACAGGGCAGTGGTAATGTGAGCGGTTAAGACGTTGGATTACTGGAAGTTTATGAATTCAAATCACAGCACCACCAAGCTGCCATTGTTGGGGCACTTGAGCAAGGCCCTTAACCCTCAACTGCTCAGTTGTATAAATGAGATAAATTCAAGTCACTCTGGATAAGGCTGTCTGCCAAATCCCATAAATGTATATCTGTTTGTTCAAATCTTTCAGACCCTGCTTTCTATACTATCTGTCTATAATATCTAATCTAATCCCAGTAACGGCATTCAGCACGAGACTCCGTGAAAAAGCCTGTTACATGGAACGAACTGACCGAGGGGTCCTTGATCAAGAGCCCCTAATTAAGTGATTTCACAGGGCATGCACTTTTAAACAACTGCCAACAAAGGAAGCTTGCCAGTAGCCTGTTAACAGGCAGTATTAAGCAGCAAGCATGCCAAGCAAATAAGAAAAAGCGCTGTTTAAAGTGCGACAAGCCTCTTTCTCACAAAACCTTCCAACTCTCTTTTTATTTATTTATATATTTTTTTTCATAGGCTTGCAGTTTCACGTTTTGCACTATTCAGATTTGAAAGAACGGTGAATAAACTTCTCCAGTCAGTGTGGCTTGCATATAAAATGTTTCGATTGTGGAAAAATCATGTGGCTGTCTTAAAGTATGATACTACCAAGATTTATACCACAACAAGGCTGACTTCAGATGCTGTTGATTAATTTTCCACAGCAGCAGCACAAGGCAGCTCACAGGTTTAGATTAAACTATATAAATAATACTAATACGGTAATAAGTAAACAGGGCAGGCTGCATTTCTTTCAGCAATGAGAGGAAAAGAAAGAGGATGGTGTGGCAGCAATTGTTTTAGCCGATGGAATAAAAGTGACAACTGGAGCTAACTTGTTTCACAGCCGTTCCTTAACATCTAATGAAACTATAAATAAATATATATATATAAAGTACAATGTGTCATTCTGTAATAAATAAATTTTAAAAAATTGTCATCACTGCAGATTTTCTGTGGTATAAACCACAATGGGGGGCTCGATTTAATAGGAAAATAATCAGCATACCCTTGGGGCATGGAGAAACTTTTGAAAATAAGTTGGTTCTGGTTATATAATTTTCTTTCATGCTGACCAGACTTCAAGGTTTATGAAATCGTCATGGCTTCAGAGTTATTCCACAATTTCAGCTTTACGTAGTTAATTGAAGAGTTTCGGTAACGTCCCATTCTTTGCAACAGTCACTGTTTGTATTGTGTCTGAGTCACAGCTTCTTCTTGCACAAGAGCCTTGTTTGATTGTGCAATATGGTGACTTGTTGCTGATTCGGCTGTTCTTAGTCGTTGTTTGCCAGTTACACTGTAAGCAGAATCAGTAGTGTAGAGAACAAGCGCCATTGTTGATTCTCCTGCCAAAGTTACGCTTTACTGCTATTACTTGTTTAAGTTCTACACCAAGAACATGACATGCTGGAAATAAAATCCTTGGAGCGGCTGTGGGAGGGAGTGCACCGTCGAGGACTGTATCATTCTGGAGAATCCTGTCGAAGCCTGGAACATCTGTGGTTGTTGGAACTTGGTGACCTGCTGTATTGGATTTTGTGTTCAATTTCCACTGCTTCATAGTTTGATCCTGAGAGTGTGGAAGGCACAAAACATTACGCAAGCGGAGCTGTTTATTCTGGTTTGTTTTTCTGGCCAGAGGCAGTGCTGATGTTTTATCCGTTCATGCACGGGTACCACCCTCTTTCATTTGTTTGGGTTTTGGTAGAACAATGATCAAATGCAATATGAGACCATTATAAGGACATGCAGAGTTGCTGCTTTATAATGATTAAATCAGACTTTTACCAAGCATGCTTATTCAAAGGAAGCAACAAATGAAGCAGCTCCAAACATCCATCTATTATCTTTTGCTTTATCCCGCAAATCGGGGTCACGGAGGGGGCTGGAGCCAATCCCAGTGTCATCGGGCGCAGGCGGGGTACACCATGGACAGGTCGCCAGTCCACCACATGGCCAACACACACTCATGCACACATTCACACCTACGGGCAATTTAGAGTGACCGATCAACCTAACATGCATG
>JAOVVH010000004.1:8662883-8676859 GCA_028566435.1 Scorpiodoras heckelii
CCGGAGTACCCGGAGGAAACCCACACAAGCACGGGGAGAACATGCAAACTCCACACAGAACGGCCCGGATCGGGAATTGAACCCGGATCGTCTTGTTGTGAGGCGACAGTGCTGACCACTACACCACCGTGCCGCCTTGTAAGTCTTAAACAGGTTTTTCTGTGGGTTGAGAAATAATATCTTTCAATTGCTGTATCGCATCACTCAGGCCTTTAGGAAGCCATGGTTGCTTGATATGAGCTATTCAATGGACTGTATAATGTCAGATTAAGCTCTTTGCTGCTGGCTTGGGTCTTCATTGATTGACCTGAACTTAGTCTTGGGCACAATATGTCCACTTAATGCTGCTGACACAAATCAACCATCTTAAAATGATGTGTAGTACAAGTGCATGGTGTGTGTGTGTGTGTGTGTGTGGTTGAGCAACCACTTGAAGGATTCAAAAGGATCCAACAGTAGAGACATGCCCCACGGTCCATCCCCCTTATAACTCATCTTTGAGAAAGAACATGAAAGTGTGCCGTTCCTGAATGAAATTCTGCAACGTGATAAATCACACTGACACACCTTAACCACTGGCATTGTGTAGGTGCCAGTTCTAGTTAAGTTCTCCAGAAAACCTTTTAAAGTGTGTGAGAATGGTAAACCATTACATAATCGCACGTGGGTGTTTTGTGACATTGCCTTAATAACAACCCACACGCTTACTTGTCATTTCTTGTCCCGACGATGTATATTAGACTAATCTATTAAAATGTCTCTGAATATTTACTGTCAAAAAACTGGTGCTGTTTGGGATTAAGCAGTAGTGCTACTGTGCAGCATAGAATGGATGAACTATAGCTCTGCCAACTGCAAAATTGGAGAGTGGTCTTTAAAAAAGAAAACAGCACCGGCAACACATCAGTGGATAAGCACTTTGATGTGCCTGCCGTGTATCCTTTCAGCGCTTAATCTGGTGGAAAACTATAACTCCTATTCACTATTTTGTCGATATAAGGTAACCTACATGCCTGAACAACATGCTGTCACTACCACAGACCTTGTACTTGGTCCGTTCACAACCTTAAGGGAAGCAAGAAAGACAAGAAATGACCCTAAGACGCTTTGAACCAGTATGGCTAGTGTCAGAGGCAGAAAGCATGGGAAATTATGTTGTATGGTGCAAATTGCTAGTTACATTCTGGGACACCTGGGAAAAATGTCTCCTGGTCATTGCCTGTTCTTCTAACTGTCCTGTTTTGGTGAGCCTGTGCCCACTCTAGCCTTAGATGCCTGTTTTTGGCTGCCAGGAGCAGAACCAGATGTGGTTTTCCATTGTTGTAGCCTATTTGCTTCAAGGTTTGGCATGTTGTGAGGTATGAAATACTTTTTGCCTACCACGGTTGCAAAGAGTTGTTACCATTGCTGTTCTGTAAGCTTAAAACCAGTATTGCCATTCTTCCAGTAAAATCCAGTGACTGTTGTATGTGCAAAGCTTCTGAAATACTCAAGGCATCTTAGCTGGCACAGTCATAGAAATCCCTTTTTTAAAAGCCATTCTGATGTTTGACATGAGCATTAATTAAAGCTGGAAAGTTGAAAGCTGGCAAGTTGGTATATTTTCTGCCAGTTTGGTGGAAAATACATCACGGCCTATTTTATCCATTTTTAAGGTACCATTTATTCTCATCCAGATTAAGTTGAGTAATTTTAGCCATCTTTCTCATCTAGTTAAGTTTGTGTTAACAGTTGTCCAGAACAATAGGATAATGACAGGAGAATAGGATAATGTAATCATGCAGTTCATCATGTAAATTGAAACCCTAAATATAATTCAGCCGCTTTAGTCATAACTCTAGGCCAGTCATCATGGCTGACATCTTGAAATGCATTGGCTATAATAAAATATGACAAGCTGTTCTTTTAATTCCAGCCAGAGAAGTCTGTGTGTCTTGAACTAGCACGTTTCATCCAAATGCATTTCACTCTGGATAAAAGCATGCACTCAAGAACAAGCAATTCTCATGAATTGACTGGGTTTGATTGCTTTACAGAGATTTCACTTACTAGTTGCCAAGGTCCTTCATGCTGCATGGTCCTTGAGATCTTTTAATCTGTCATTTCAGTGCTAATTTACATTCTCAAAAAAAGTATTGCTAAACTGTACCATGAATGGTACCATCAAACAAGGGTGCATCTTTTTTCTCCTGGAAACAAGGATAATAGTGCACATTTTCAAGACTGTTACCACAAAGCTGTTGGTGCACAACTGTCTAGAATGGCTTTCTATGCTTTAAGATTTCCCAAACCTGTGCCTGCATGACCATGCCCCTCTGCAGGTCCAGGAACACATGGTTTGCCAAGGTTGGTGTGGAAGAACTCTAGTGTCCTGCATAGAATCCTGACCTCCGACCTATAGTACACCTTTGGCATGAATAGGAATGCTGACTGTGTGCCAGGTCTTCTCAACTAACAGCAATACCTGACTTTACTAATGCTCTTGTGGCTGACTAAACACAAATCCCTACAGCCACATGCCAAAATATAATGTAAAGCCTTCCCAGAAGAGTGGGGGCTGTTATACTAGCAAAGGTGTGGTTAGGATTGTCAGGGGTGACATATTATGGAATGGGATGTTCACCAAAGCACATATTGTCATGGGTAGGTTAGGGGAGAACATATGTTTGGTCATATAGTGTACAGAAATGGACCACAATTTGTAAAGGTTTAAAAGTGCACTACATGTATCGTCCAAGTTAAAAGATGCATACTGAATGTACAAAAGGTGTACCTTCAGGGTAGCACCCTAGCAAGAAGTAAAGGTATAGTCTACTAGCCTTTTTCTGAACGTACTCACTTTCTGTATGGTATCATTCAGAGATGGAGGACAGATGCCCTCATTAAGGGGAAAAGCTAAAGCCTTGGGTGTTTCATGCATCTAGCTAGTCATAGCAAACAAGCTAGCACCCATCCAAGGTAAACCAACTGGGAAAGGAAAGGAACCACAAATGCAGTGTCAGAGATGCAATGGTTTGAGTGCAAAACCACAGAGATCATACTGAGACTGCACAGTCCAGGAAAGCTTACCAATTTGTTTAGGCTGCTTGTTTAGGAGCCACCCAAACAACAAACTAGTCAGGTGGATTTTCTGCTGACCAGCGTAAGAGAACAAAGGGTAACTCTTTTAGAGCCAAGATTTAAACACAGAATCCTGTGGAGAAAGTTTTTTTTTTTGAAGGAAGACTTGAAGCTCAGTGAGTCAGACTCTGTATGATGTTTTCAGAACATGAGCATTTGGAGGGGTTCAGCTCAAACGTAATTAAAAACAAAGAATTGTTCAAGCTTCGTGGGACAGCTGGCTAGAATCTGCACCTGGCTGGACTCCAATTAGACAGGGCAGAAGTGAGAGTACTGTCGTCTAGACAAGTACAAGATCTCACCAGTTCAACAGTGAGTTCTGTCTGGAGCCTGTCCGGGTTCAGTGTGGGGAAACAGTCTGAACGACTGACCGGAGGTAGGAGTTTTACTGCTCTTCATCACATGTACATGTCAATATGTTTGCTGGATGAAACATCTGTGTTTAAAACTTGAAAATGTCTGAGCTAGCTGGATAAAAGGGAGATAGGAAAGAATTTGCATTTGTAAAACTACAAATCCTGACATTTCTGGAGTGTAAATATGTCATCTGCAGCGAGAGAGTGTTTATGACTTAAGAGACCCGTGAAAATGTCATTACTCCATCCTACAAGTTAATACGGTGAGACTGGAGTCTCTAAAATTTGTATAAAGATTTACTGAGCATGAGTTTCCTTCAGTCTCACGTTTTCACTCGACAAATCGCCTGTGTGGCCTGGAGACACTTGTCTGCTGGGATCCAGCTGTGTATCTGGTTGTGTGTGGACTTTAAACCATCTGCTCCTAAAGGAAATGTGACTTGTATCTCTCTCCCTCAACAACTACTCAAGCTTTTAGAGATACAGTATAATTACAACAGTCCTGTGAGCCATAAGAGCATGATGAATATCTGTATGCTTTATTAAAGCTGAGCTGCCAAATTAATATTCACATTTGTTCTCTTGATGAGAGAAGCCCACAGTATTCTGCTGTTTAATTTCCTCTCGTTTGGCTCTTTATACTCTAAAAAATTCTGGCGGTATTTTATGTGATCAAACTCTGTATTAATGGACAGCCTCTCTATTTATTTGCCCTTTTTTATTAAAAGGAAGCATTGACCCATTAACAGTTTGCAATACAACTACAATCCCCATTTTGGGAACAAGTTTTCATTACCTATAATTACTAGGGTTGGCATAGACTTGGCAACCAATAAGGTAAGAAAAGTCATGGCCAGTGCAGTACAAAAAAGAGCTGTGGGTTGCACAACAGCAGTTTTTTTTTTTTTTTTTTTTACAGTTTCGAGTGCCGTTTGGACAAAAGCTTGATTCAGACACCTTTTAGGATGTAAATGGAGCTGGAGTTGAACCTCAGTGTCATTATCAGCCTGTAAAAAACCTCCCAAACCCTGCTGGTGCCATAGTATCATCTATCTATGAAAGGTCAGTCACTGAGTTATGAGGAGGTTTCTGCTGATGGACATGAGCTTCCATGCTGCATGCTCTTGGATCTAGAATTAAAGATTTATTTTGAGCTGCCAGGTCCGCCACACAAGTGCATTTTAAGAACTGGTATGTCCTTACAGAGTGCAATATGATGCAAAGACCTATTATATTTATTTTAATCATTAATAGTATAGCCTGAAGAGCATTACAGTTAGATAAAAATGTCATTTGTAAGCAGCATTTGGCTATTAATTGAAGTCTGGTTTGATGCACTTTTAATATAGCCTAAAAATACTGATATCCTCAATCAGTTTTTGCTTTAACAATTAGATGTCAATTAATGAATAGTCTTCCGACTCTAGTAATGATCTGTTTAACTGCATGTCTAAATCAGCACACTCTCCTCAAACCACACAGAGTTGAAATGTGCTGTTGTTTGAGTTGTTTATGTGCTTTCTGACACATACAACATGATTGTCTACAGAGATTAACGTCACAGTGCTAAAAACACTCGATGCCATTGCCATTTTCAAATCTAATTCATTTAAGAGCATTTGTGTAGTGCTTTTAACAACACAATGTCACAGTCTCATCCTCAGCACATTGTTTGAATCGGACTCCAAGTTCTGAAGGCAGAAATGTACATTTGAAGTGAACAGAATTTTCATATAATGTCGACGTGATCTATTTTTAACACGGATTCATTCCACAATAAATGGTATCACTGAGCCACATGAAAATCATATACTTTTGCTGTAAATGGAAATATGCTGTCTGCTTAGTTCTAAACTGAGCAATAAGCGTTCTTTACCTTGTAATAAAATCAGCCTCATGACTCCATTGCAAAGCTACAGAAATCTGGCAAAGTTTGTCTATATAAAGTACTTTAAAGTACCAGCCAGCATGCAGACCTAATGCATCTTGCAGATGTGCTTCAATTTTTAAAAAAACGATGATCTAAAGGAAAATGACCATGCATCAACCAAAGCATTACTACTACTTACAGTTTTGTTTCTTTACAGTCTCTAAGGATAGACACTTAAATTTTTTTTCTATGTTTGGCATGACCTTATTAGAAAATAATACAAATATTCCCATCCTCACATAGGAAACCCAGCTGCTTTGCTCCTGGAGGCTACACGGATTACTGGGCAGCCCTCCAAGCTCTGTGGTAAATGCGATTGAAATAGTACATTTACAGCACTGTTATGTAAGATGGGGTTAAGATTCTTAGATACAGTTTGACACGTGCTCGCAATCAAGGAAGTCTTAAGATCTAATGAGGTAGAAGTCTAGGGAGAACTTTTAGGAAGGATTATCAGACCATATATGGCACAGCGTTGGCACTCACCCATACTGTTGTACTCCTGGGACAGTCAGCACAGCAATCACACGACCTCTGAGCAGCCCTGACTGTTCCTGTACCTCGATCACCATTATGTCCCCTCCGCACCTATAACATACAATATAATTATGCCTATAATGCAACATTTATTCTTCATCATGCTATAATCCACAAATATGGTGATGAATTAATCTTTAGACACAGAAAATCTCCAGAGAAGTCTTATCTGTTTTCTTTTCCAGGAATATCATATTACTTCCCATGACATAACACATTCCTACTAAAGTTGGTTTTAACAACCAGTGAAAAGCCCTCAGTATCAGGCGAGTCCCAGGGCCAGTGCCAAAACAATACTTTCTGTTAATCCCTGCTCAGTAAATAACTATTTAGACAAACAAAGCCTATTTTACAGGGATTCATAATCAATCCACAAGAAATTTCCTCAATTTCTGTTTACCCAGGTTTTGACAATTGCAAGGGAGCCCATCTCATTTTAATTAAAAAAAAATCCAACTCAAGTCTGGGCTGAGACCAAGAGACACACCTTCTGTAACTGCCCACAAATCAGTTTCTTGGTCCAAAACCAAGAACTGTTTTATTTTATCAGTTATCAGAAACTATGGTTGTGTGACAAACTAAAGGATAAATCAATGGGTCTGTTATGATGTTGATTCTTTGTTCCTGGCATGGTTTTGTTCCACTTAAAGAGAACATTTCCAGGGTACAAGATTTCACTAAATGCTTTGTGAAAATCATAAGTATGAATATGATGCAAATGATACACTATAGCCTTCACACACATCAGATCTCAAAGTGACTGAACTGAACTGATGGGAGATTTGGGGGCAACATATTAGCCATCACTACAACCACCAATAGAATACCAACTGGGTAAATATCTTTTGGAAGTATGCTGCTCCACCTTCAAATGCAGTTCCAGAGACTTCACTAGCCAACCAAAAAATGTTTAATTGTATGCTATGCACGATGAGGTTATGCTTTACATGCATTTACTGTGGTGCTTTTTGTACTCTAGCCATATACTTTTAAAGTTAGCTTGTGTTATATGTTTTGTTTGTCATCAAATTGCCCAGGGACAACACATAAAAAATAGCATTTTGGCCAAATTGGGCACATTTCCATTGAGGTTAATTATTATTTACAGTGTCACCCACATGTGCGAAAGAAACCTGGAGGCAGGACTAGGTGTAGTTGAACAGTAGAGATGGATATGGCAAACACAACATTAGCAACCAAACTTAGAACTTCAAAAACAATTAGCAGGGAAATGTTTTCTTCCCTTCCCGCTCTCCCTGACCCCAAACTTGGAAAGCTTGATGTACCTGGGTATCCAGATTGTGTCGTTAACTGGAACCACATTAACAGCCTGAAGCTGGGGAAGTGTTCGGCTTTGTTGTGCTGGATCTGCGTTTCCTGGAGGTGAAGACTCCTCTGAGATCTGCTCCTCCTGAGCTCTATCTGCATCCTCGCAGTCTGTGGAGAAGGGCATGCTGCTGGAGCTGGCTAGGGAGCTGAGGGCCCCTGAGCTGGAACAGTCAATGTGTGTGAACCCTTCCAGCTGCTCTGAGCTGAACCCCGAGGAGCTGATGGAACAGTAATCTACTGAATCCTGCTGGTTGAGGATTTGCGTGCCAGCGTCCTCGCTGTGGATTATTGTCACCGTGACTGTGGGTTTAAGCTCAACTGGGACTGGTTCCACTTCTGCTGTTTGTACCTCAGTGTCTAAAGTGACATCTTTAACTCCTGCTGGATTCTGGATAGGGAAAACGTCTCGGAATGGGTGCAAGTCACCGCAGCTGTAACTGGCGCAGAGCTGGTAACTACCAGCATGGTACATCAGCAGAGTGTTAGTGTGGTCATCCAGACACCAGATGGCTTCATCACCTCGAAAACTCGGGGTGGATATCATGGAGACCACGCAGGAGGGCGGGAGGTAAGGGTCAAGGCGGCAAATGGGCTGCAGGTTAAGGCTGTCAATCACGAGTACACCGGGCCCATTAGTGTACCACACCTCAGAGCCGGAGCGTACGGGCACGATGCTCTTTACAGGGTATGGCCTTTGGCGAGGGTCCAAATCGTCCATCCCCAACAGGGATTTATTCACAGTGTGAGAGCACACATAAGCCTCACCTTCCAGTGGCAAGTCATCCACTAGTTTGTACACAGCGATCAGGCCATCTGCCATGCCAGCGAAAACCTGTGGTAGGGACTGCACAAACAGTAAAACAGTTATTGTAAATAACTTTTTAATAATTGGTATTTTTAAACATTGCTTACATGCACACAGGTAAACCCCTTTGTCAAATGCAATGAGGGCTATAAGAAAAAGTTTTCACATGTCTGAACCAGTTGGAAATCAGTCAGGCTTTGGACCCAAGATCACTCTGTCCCTCCACACAGTGAAGAGGATGGTGAAGGAGGGTTAAATAGCCCAATCATCACAGTTTAAGAGTTGATTCTTATGGCTGTCAAGTTGACAAGTCAACTCAAATGTTTTTTTTTTTGGTAGAGTAAGCTGTTTTAAAGTGCTACAAGAGACAAGCCATTCACAAAATGCAATGTCTAAACACCGCCAAGCGTAATTAGAACAACTGGCATTGTGTTGTGGTCAGATGAGACAAAGATAAAACTTTTTGGTCATACAAAGCAAGGGCATACAAAGACAAGCACTTGATCCCCACTGTAAAATATGGAGTGGATCATTCATGCTTTGGGGCTGTTTTGTGGCAAGTCATTCAAAAGCTCTTATATAGATTGATGGCATTAAGAATTCTTCTAAGCCCCTGAATATTTCAGTCAAAAACCTGGTTGCTTTCAACAAGGTGACACACCAAACATACTTCCAAATAAACAGCGAGTTTGTTAAAGAAACACAAGCTATGCTTTGCTTTAACCATCTTAGTGTTCAGACTTCTAGAGAGCACTGTACATCTGAAATGATTTTTTTTTCTGTGCCCCCCCCCCCCAGCTCCCTTCATCAGCTCTATCCTGAGAGCCTTCTAAAGAATACATGATTCTTTTCTACAAGGCAACTGACAACAATTTTCTGGTGTTCTCAGTTATTGTCTGGGATGAGATATACAACAGCGTAGGCAACATATAGAGAGAGTGGTACACTGTTGCCAAGATAATTAGCCATGACATCCCCTATATGTCATTATTATTTTTTATATATATCCAGGGAAAAAAGTCCTTAGCCACCTCTGACACCTGTTATCCAGCAAACAAACAAGAACTAACCATTAGCTGTATATCAGTTCACATTGTTAACATTTTTATTCTTTTTTATACCATATGCTGCATTTATTGTTGTGTAGGTATGTGTGTAATATGCTATATTAATTGAAATGGTGTGCTTTGTATGAAATCATCCACCATCATTTCTTTAATATTACATCTAATTAGTCATAATTTAGAATACATAGTACATGATTTTAGTTTTTTTAAAAAAAATCCTTTTAAGGCTTTTCTTACAAAGAAAAACATCCAAGCCCAGCTACATTTAGCAAAAATCAAGTCTGCCAAAAGCATGTGGGAAAATGTGTTATGGTCTGATGAGACCAAGGTTTAACTTTTTGGACATAATTCCACAAGGTATGTTTGGTGCAAAACACCACTGCACATCACCAAACGAACACCATCCCCACAGGGAAACATGGTGGTGGCAGCATTGTGCTTTCAAGCTGTTTTTCTTCTGCTGGACCTGGTGCATTAGGCAAAGTGGAGGAAATTATGAACAGTCACAAAACCAACAGTCCTCTAGTAAAAAGCTGAAGAGGAATTTCACTGTTCAGCATAACAATGACCCAAAGCATACCTCCATATCAACAATATATGGCTTCATCAGTAGAAGACCTAAGATCCAAATGAAAACCTGTGGGGTGACTTGAAGAGGGCTGTGTACAGGAGATGCCCTCAAAATCTGACAGATTTGTAGCACTTTTACAGGGAAGAGTGGGCAAAGATTGCCAAGTCAAGATGTGAATACTGTCATAAAATCAAAAGGTGTGTCAGCAAAGTATTAGTTTAAGGGTATTAACCACACTGTTGTACGTTTTATTTATTTTTCCCCACTAAAAGATTTCAGTTTGTTTATCACTTGAATTGTACAGATTATAGGTCACATAAAATGATTCAACTTGGTCTCATTTTTACATCACAAAAACCTGGCAGTTTAACAGGGGTGTGTAGACTTTTTATATGCACTCTATTTAACATACTACTTAGTAGGAAAAAAATTAGCTGGAAATGTTTTTCCCCTAAAACAGTTATTATATGACAAGCCTGGAGTATTTTTCCTCTATTATTTTCTAAAAGTGTTTTAGCCCAAGCCTCTGATGCTGCCCTGAAGGCAAAAAGTGCTCGCCGTTGACCCTGAATGCTTCAGAAACATCAGTGGAGGCCACATCAAAGTGCACAAGGGGAGTCTAAGTGTGTGTTTGGAGAGGGATGAAGAGCAGCTCTGTCATTGTTGTCTGTAGAGAGGCCCATCTGCCTCGGAGAGCTGAAGCACCAACACCTGTACCATGGCCACTTCAAACAAGAGGAGGAGAAAGGTGGAAAAACGTCTGTTCAGCACTGGAGAGGCCCTTCATTGTAAAGCCTGGGTGCGGTATGGGGTGAAGTTGACTAGCAGCAAATCTGCCCAGTGGATGGTGTTGTAGGAAACCAGCAAATGCAACACTGGCTAGCTTATGTAGGTATAATCAGTGTGTAAATATTGAGTCTTAAAAACCACAATCCAAATAGCCATGTAGATTAGATATCACACCAATGAAAATGAAACACATGATTTTTTTTTAGCACAGTGATCAGCCGCTTAGCAGCTTAGGTTGAGAGTCTGCTGAATACTGGCTAGAGATTGAACTCACAACCTTGTAATCATCTTAAGGCCCCAAACAGCTGGTGCCTATAAAAACTAAACTGACAGACAACCATTGCTTTTTCCCCTGAAATCTGAAAGAAGCCCAGCTGAAGGACTGGCGAGCGTGTGAACCCCCTCGGATACTGACCTCTGACCTGGCTGGCAGCAGCGTGAGGCAGGTGACCATGGCTGGACAGGAGAGCAGTTTTTGCGGGTGACTCAGGGGACACATCTCTTTAAGGCTGTAGATAAAGACCTCCTGCTCCTGAAAACAATCATGAAAAGCAGCATTAGTTACTTTCATTCACCATGGCTGGGAAGCTGGCTGAAGAAAAAGAACAAACTAATAACTACTAAAGAACAGAAAACCAAAGTTAGGTATATGTTTTGTAAACCAAAGTTAGGTATATGCTACAAGGCAAAATAAATATAAATATATAGAGGATGTCACAATAAACACCAATTTCTAATTGAAAATTTGCACAACAGATGACTAGGCAAAGGCAGGGCTTCATCTACAGTAGCACAGATGACTAAAAAAAGCTTGATTTGCAATCAATACAAAGTTACTGTAATTCATAATTATATTGTGTATTATGTAGGAGTAATAACAAAAAAAAGTAAGAAATAATAACTGAGGGAGCTTGATATCATGTGGATAATGATGATAAAATAGTGTCGCCATGTAATTTGTGATGCAGGCTGTGCTGAAATGGATTTTATTAGTATAGTAATCCTGTAATTGAGGGTGGGAACTTGACTCACCCAAGTTTATTAATACTGCTTTAATTTATTGATAAACATACAAATAAATATAGCACTCCAAGATTCAAAATGAATACAAGTCTAGCTATGAACAGCTGACATGCGAATATGAGACTGTTTACTAAATATTAATCACAAGCATTAACGCTGTCTCTCTTACTCTATCATACCAGCACTTCACTGATGCTGACCTGTGTTGCCAGGTCTGTGGTTTTCCCATTGAATGAAACTACTTAGCCAGTACTATGAGCTAATTTTTATCAGTCGGTTAAGAGTATGGCATTTTTCAAACCTGCATGCATACATACAAGCGTATGAAATATCAGCCGACAACTGTATAATACTATTTTAGGTCCCTGATAGGCAAATGAGGTTTAAAGGCAAGATACTACAATTAGAAACAACAATTTTTGACATTAGTCATGTGTGTTATTATAATACACATATCACATTCATTATAGAACATCGTATTTTTAAATTCGTTTACCAACAAATCAGTTTTTTATATTTAAAACCAAAATAATCTCAGTTTCTTCACTCATGAAAATTATTCCTATCCCTTAATAGAACAATATTACTGAGGAGCTTTTTTTTAAATACTGAAAAATACCTACTCTCCAGTGACCTTTTCTGCACTTGAGTGTTCATAGTGGAAAAAAGGAAAAAAAAGTAAAATAAACAAAAAGCTAGTGACAAATCGAGTTGACGTGCAAGTTGCTGCTTGTTTTAACATCGTATGACACTTTTTCATCAATCAGATGCAGATTTGTTCGTACATCATTCTGTGTGCTCATGTCAGTACTTGATTCTACATAACTTACACACAGACACTATGAATCAACTGAATCAGAGCTGCAGATAACGTGTACTGCATCCTGTGGCTTTTATGCACGGCTCAGATACCACTGGATGTGAGCATTTTTAAATCATATACGACAGTATGGTGTATTTGCTAGTAATTCACAGTGAACTCATTTCATTTACTTCCGATTTATTTTAGTTGACACAGACTGATACTTGGCACAGACTGATTGTGTGATATTTTTCTAAAGCTACCCTATTCACTTGTTTTGTCTTAATACTGCTTCATTAAAAATGTACTGGATGGTGTTACATACTGCAATACATTGGCAACAATTTCAGACAATATGTCTAGTTTCTGGCTGGTTTTTGATTTGTGATTGACCTCTAAATAGGACAATAAATAAGACCTAAAAAAACAGACTTCAGTCTCTTCTTATCCTAAATAAAGGCACCATGCTGTTGTGTCTAATAGAAATATAGGGAAATATAATGTCTACACCATAATTCAGTTGATTTTACAGCGGGAACTCAACCATGCCTCGTCCTAAAGACCTTCGTGGCATTTCCATGACAACGTGCTGCGGTATGCTGAAAAGGGCAGCCTGGATAAACTACATTTCCCAAAAGCCCACCTCGGTCGCGGTCCACAGGGTGTTCTCCATCTTCAGCTGACAGCTGAGGCGTGATCCTGGGCACGGCATTCTCTTCACCTCCACCTGACCTTTGGCTGCGTTCACCACTGTGTAGTTCCTATCGCATACACACACCCACACACACACACACACACACTTCTTAGACTGCTTTGGTCTTAGACGAAATAAAAAGGTTTGTATGCACGCACAGTTCGCAGCTAAGAAGAGACTGTATTTGCTTTGCGTGTTTACACGGAGAATGGCAAAAACGCAAACAAACACTAACTGGTTGATTTATTGCTGGTTTTCTGTTTGAACATTTATCGTAAATTATGCTGTTCCAGAGCAAGCACGGCTATTTGTTTCTACTGTGAAAGGAATGAAAATACACTTTGTTGATTTACACAATTCATTAAGTGATTTCTGAAATCTTGATTCATAGCTATAGCTCTGTAGTCATTAATCATGCTGTAGTCTGAGTAGCTCTCTCCTTATCGCTCAATTCCCCAAACGACTCACTCCATCACGACCCTAAATCAGTTCCTCATTATTATTGTGGGTGAAATTTAAAATCCAATTTCTTAATAAAATGGACGTTATCTTGATGATAATAGATCTATCGAGATGTCCAGGGTCTTCATATAATCTAATTAGCAATGCCAAAAAGCTGCTGAAAGTCAAAACCTCTTCTCAGATATAAAGATTTCAAACAGTTACAGTCTCTGACTGTGGCTCAGTAATTTTATTATTTATATAATGGTTACTAATAACAATTTAGTGTCTCATTCGACTTGTTGCGTATATTCAGTGTCCAAAATATATTCATGCTAGTGGAGATATTTCCACCTAAAGGAGGTGGAGTCATCCAAAGAATGTCATATATATACACACCGATCAAGCATAACCTTATGACCACCTCCTTTTCTCTACACTCATTGTCCATTTTCTCAGTTCCACTTACCATATAGCTGCATTTTGTAGTTCTACAATTACAGACTGTAGTC
>JAOVVH010000004.1:8687126-8712731 GCA_028566435.1 Scorpiodoras heckelii
GGAACACTGGACAAGCTCTATACCCTCCACAGGGTACTTGAGGGTTCATGGGAGTTTGCCCAACCAGTCCACATGTGCTTTGTGGACTTAGAGAAGGCATTCAAACGTGTCCCTCATGGCATTCTGTGGGAGGTGCTTCGGGAGTATGGGGTTGGAGGCCCTCTTTTGAGGGCGGTACAGTCCCTGTACGACCGGAGCAGGAGCCTGGTTCGCATTGCCGGAAGTAAGTTGGACTTGTTCCCGGTGCATGTTGGACTCTGGCAGGGCTGACCTTCGTCACCGGTTCTGTTCATAATTTTTATGGACAGAATTTCTAGGTGCAGCTGGGGTCCAGAGGGGATCCGGTTTGGGAGCCACTGGATTTCATCTCTGCTTTTTGTGGATGATGATGTCTTGTTGGCTGCTTCGGGCCGGGACTTTCAGCACTAGGGCGGTTCTCAGCTGAGTGTGAAGCAGCTGGGATGAATATAAGCACCTTCAAGTAAGAGGCTATGGTTCTTGACCGGAAAAAGGTGGCTTGCCCCCTCCAGGTTCGGGGAGAGTTCCTGCCTCAAGTGGAGGAATTTAAGTATCTTGGGGACTTGTTCCTGAGTGATTGGAGGATGGAGCGTGAGATTGACCGGCGGATCGTTGCAGTGGCTGCAGTAATGCTGTCGCTGTATCAGTCTGTCGTGGTGAAGAGGGAGCTAAGCCGAAAGACGAAGCTCTCAATTTACTGGTTAATCTATGTACCTACCCTCACCTATGGTCATGAACTTTGGGTCATGACCGAAAGAACAAGATCCCGGATACAAGCGGCTGAAATGAGTTTCCTCTGCAGGGTGGCGGGGTGCTGCCTTAGAGACAGAGTGAGGAGCTCTGTCAACCGGGAGGAGCTCGGAGTAGAGCCACTATTCCTCCACATCGAGAGGAGCCAGCTGAGGTGGCTCGGGCATCTGTATCGGATGCCTCCTGGACGCCTCCCTCGGGAGGTGTTCCGGGCATGCCCCACCGGGAGGAGGTCCCGAGAAAGACCCTGGACACACTGGAGGAACTATGTCGCTCCAAAAACAACAACAACAAAAAAACCCAGAAAGTCTTTGTTTAACATTTCAGTTACAAGCTAGCATTCTCTCATCACACATAAAGACTTTACTCCCATCTGGCCAGCAACTTCGATTTTACTCAAAAGTGTTTAAATGTGGGCTAACTGCATTTGGTGATAGCATTACTGTTATATAACAGTTTTTGCTCAGTTTGTTTACTGTTCTGAAATATCTTCAAACTATTTGTTCTGGAAATTTAATTGTCCAGCATCTACTGAAGCTGACTACAACGGCTGGTAAATATAGTTCCTAGCAGCAGCCAGCAACAGGTGGTGGGCTTTGGAAAAGAGAAGCATGCACCACAGCACTGAGCAATTTCTGAAACAATTAGGGCTGGAAAGACATAGGAAATTAAGACTTGTCAATACGGAGTAGCAGTTTTTCCTGTCTGGTTGTTTGGTAAGAAAAGCTGTGCAGCTGTGAATGAAGAACTGTCCCAAGCACCTGGGTTAGAGCTTTGTCCACCTCTAAGGCCTTAGATATGGTGGGATAATTTTTAACATGTTCAGGAACATCTTTATGTCATATAAACTTGAATTTGAAATGTGACCCAAACATACTGGTTAAATTTACTCACTTATGAAAGAGGACAGAATATTTCCCCAAGAATCAGTTCCTCATGTCTCATAAAAACATGACACAAACCCAAAATCTGTTCAGTTTCAGGAACACTGGGGTACAAATGGAAAATGGGAAAATGTTGAATCATGTTATTAAAATGGATCAAATCATTAAAATCCTCCCATGACACCTCTAATACTCTGGTTTATTTTAGGGAGTCCGTAAGTTTGCATTTTAATCAAATACAAACCTGTGAGAGCAATGTTGCTTTTAAAAAGAAACATTTCTGCACAGTTAGTCCTTCACATCGATAACTTTAATGGTGAAAATGACTGGACTTAAAGGCAAAATGATAGAAGGCCACTGGAAATTACAGGCTGAAAAGCGAGACCATCTCAGGTTTCCTGTGCTGAAGTCTTTAGGTTTGGGCACTGAGAGCATGGGTGAGGCTGTGGTTCTGTCAGAGAACGTGGCAAGGATAATCATGAGGATGAAGTCATCATATAAATGACTGCAGCTACTGTTTCCTATCAAAAGTAGCATTTTGGCTCAGATGAATCATGAATCTTGGAATGATTCAAGGTCAGCCCATATTTCTCTGAAAGTATTCATCAGAATACAAAAAGAGGAGCTCTGGAAAATTCTTTACATGCTCATGTTGAGAGATGTAAAAGGCACTTTAAGAAACAAACTGTGCTCTTTACGTGATCAAAGCTTTATGGAAAACCTGATGTCTTTATAGAACATTCTTGTAAAGCAGGGCTATTCAACTATTGCTGGCTACATAAAAACAAAAAAAATCAGCGTGGGCTGGTTTGTACAATGAAATAAAAAAAACAAAAACAAAAAAACCCAGGTAATTACTGTTAACAAATTTCACTATCTAAGATGATGCACGATGCATGGCATCAAAATCACAAATTCACATGAAGAACTCAACAATACAGCGCAATTCATGGCAACCTGAGCCACACTATTTCTGATAAAGCTTTCATCTTCAGTATAGTGAAAAACTACTAGGAATGAGAGAGGAAGAAAACAAACATAATGGTTAGATAGTAAAGTTTTGAGGATCTTTAACATGTCTCTGTTAGAGAGCCATAGTTTAGCTAGCTAGCTGCTCATCTCATCTGTTACTGATCAAGTTATAACAGCAGTAAGAAATAGCTTTATTTAAGCTTTTACAATCAGGGTCACAGTAGGGGGCCATGTGTAGTGAACATGCGTTCTATTGGTAGTGCGCATCACTGCCATGATTTAAAGTAATCTGGTCATGTGATTATATTCAGTAGTAGCTCCAATGGAATATAGTCACCTGATTACCGGCTTGCCAGCATGAATAGGTTGTCAGTAGGGGGCACATATTTTTGCTGACCACAAAGCATCGCATAGCCACACAATCACATAATAACTTCACATAATGTATACTGTATATTGCCTAGCACATATTTGCTTCATGTGTCAACTGCTGTGCTCATGCCTTTTTTCTCATTCTAGCCTTTATTGCACTGGGTGCAAGGTGATATTCACCTTAAATGGGAATCTCTCTCTCTCTCTCTCTCTCTCTCTCTCTCTCTCTCTCACACACACTCTCACTCACTCTATCTCTCTTTCTCTCTCTCACTCTCACTCAGGGGCTATTCAGTGTAGCCAGTTCACTAACTGATGCTATTTGAAGGGTTGGTGCAAACCAGAGAACCTGGAGGAAACCCATGTGAACCCATGAAGAACATATATAACTCCACACAGACAATAACCCCAGCTGAACCAGAGACCCCTATGGATTTGCATTCAGTAGTTCATGACTAGGATTTGAGGCGCAGCAATGGAAAATATATCTATTTATCTACTGATCATCTTGTTATTAGTGCTGCATAGCTACTCACTTATCTCATCATTTCATAGGAGAAATCCCATTTGTAGGCTCTGTCACTCCTCAGGGGGATTCTTTGGCAGCCGTGGCTAGAATTTAAATAATTTTTACATAAATGAAATAGACTACATTAAAACTGTGGCATGATGATTTATTGTAAATCTGGGCAAGGTATTATGGGGCCCTGAATGGCGTGGGCAGTTATAGTTCTCTCAAATGATTTCTTCATTTTAAGTTGAAGATCTACACAATAAGTTGCATACATTTTCTCTTTTCTCCCTAAGTCAAGTGCAAAACCATATTTGTGTGTTGTAGGCTTCTTTTGTTATACTGAAATAAAAATTTCCTATAACCAGGTTGAGGGAAACGTAATTATTTTGGAAAAAACCTGCATGTAGCATGTAAGATTGTACCTTTTCATCATAGACGATGCCCGGACGGATCTCAGGAGCCTGGTATCCCGGAGTACCCTCCACTCCCAGAGCTCCCTCATGGAAAGACAGACGAGATATGCCGTAATCGGACAGCTTGACGTTGACCGAGTCCTCCACTTGTAGCGACCACACGAGGATGTTGTCCGACTTCAGATCACAAAAGATTATGTTCTTCCTATGAAGGTAGGCCAAGCCTGCAGCAACCTGATAGGCAGCTTTGAAGGTCAGCATGTGGCCCAGGGGCATGAACGAAGAGCCTGTGGAGAGTAACCACACAAGAGCTTCCAGTAACAACTCTATAAAAAGTCAATAAGAAGAAAATACATTGAGATGATGATAATATTATGGTAGCACAACCTGAAGTCACCAAGTATTTTGAAAAATGATTTAATTTAAATTAATCTTCAGTAACCACTTTATCCTTAAATAAAATCCATCACAGATTTTTGGAATCATTCTTTCATTTTCTTTTTGCTTTTATTACTGGAGGTTGTGATGGCAGCAGGCTGAGAAGGTCAGTTTAGACTTTTATATTCCCAGTTCCTCTTCCGGGATCCACAGATGTTTCTGAGCAAACTGTGAGATATACTTTCTCCAGCAGGTCCTTGGTCTGCCTTGGAGTTTCTATCCAGCGGGACGCCCCTGAAGTGCTAGTGGGCCCTGACCAGGGGGTGTCCTCGCAACCACCTCACCTGGTTCCTCTTAACTCAGAGGAGCAGTGACTCTTCTCTCCAAAGAAATGTAAGCCCAGCTATCCAGCAGAGGAAACTAATTTCCACCAGCCTTAGTGGCAAGCTTATTCTTGTAGTCACTAAGATTTTTCAAATCATATTATACAATTCTTAATAATTCGAAATTATTAAATGCAGCCTTGATTTAAATGAACTAAGAAAAAAAATGGAAAAAGGTTTATAAAAACCCAAAATACACATCACACCCCTCAGTAAAGCCTATACAAATATTTAAAGGAAATTAAGTAGGTCAGGTGTAAGACTTTGACCTCTTTCTGCTTATGAATTAACACTAATCTTAATGTAATCAGTAAAGAAAGCATGAAGAATTTAATCTTTAGTACTGCATTCATGTCATGTTCCAATTATAGTCAATGCAAGTTTCAGTCATGTTTTCAGAATCTTCGAATTTTCTGAAAGCTTCAGCTTAATGGTGTGTGATACTATATTATAAACAACTCCCAAAAAGCATATAGGCAGCTTTTCCTTTCTGACAACAATCTGTTCAACTTTTTTAGCATCTTTTTTGGCTTTGTATGCATTGCCTTAGAATTGCTTCTATGGAGCAAACATAATACAATAAGTTATCATTGCTTTCATGAGGTGAACACACTGCATTAATTATGTATGCGTGTAAAAGCAGCCTGTTGTCTCCTGGTTGTACTTCAGTGATGTGTGCCCGTCTCACCTTTGCTACGTTCTTCAAGCACAGTGTTGAGGCTCCCAAGTGGCGCCAGCTGTAGGGCAAAACACAGAGGGTGGATGCTGATGCCAAGCAGGGCCACGATGCAGGGGTGCTGCAGGGTGTGTAACATGCTAGCCTCCTGTCGGAACTCAGAGAAGCTCCTGGAAGCGTCCACAGCCTGTAGGTGTTTCAGCATGGTGTCTGGGAGGGCACGAGAGAGAGCAGTATTGGATGAGATCCAAGCAAGTTGTATCCCGCTTGGCTAATTAATGGATTTTTTTTTAAAAAGTTCAAAGCAGAGGTCTGATTTGTTCAGAGTCTGTGGCACTAGTCAGCCATACAAACATGTCAAATTGATATTTACAGCTATAAACTAATTAAGCATTATAAGGTAACTCTCGCCATTCAGTCCTATTACTTGTTTATTTTTTAATAAGCAAGAAAGTTTATGTTCTGGATGGTTACAAAAAAAACAAGGGTTAGATACCCTTGGTCCGCTGGGCAATAATTTAATCTAACAAAATTGCAGATATAGTTTTTGATTGGTAGAATGGTACAAAGTGTTCATACTATTCTCAGGGGCCTTGAATCACAACTCTGCCACAGGTATTTTAAAGTATTCCTTTAAGCTTTAGGTAAGTTATAAAATTGCTACAGCTTCTGTATACAGCATGTGACCTCAAGAGAGGAAACCAACAGCCACCAACTGCCTGAGTGGATTTGAGCGACAATGAAATTTTGTAGCTGGAAGGCACATAATGGTCTGGCATCAGCTCTCGTGACCATAAGCCCTTAATGAGTAGGGATACTGTTTCGCTCCAGCTGTGCTCAAGTCGTCATATCAACTCTATAGTACAGTTAAAGCTACAGAAGGTAGCTTCAGCATTACACAAGATGACTGGTATAGAACAGGGTCGTAGGTCATTTTCTTAAATGTGACTTTGAATTTGGAAAGGGGTGGAGGTGACTGATCATTGGTTTAGCAGATGATGGCAGGGTTAAGTCGGGCAGGGATTTCTTCTCAGGGAAATAGATGTTAAAACAAAGAGCACTGTCAGATTAATACTGTTTATCAGGAAGATTATAGAGCTGACTCTTTATTATGGGAGCTGTATCTCTATACAGGAAGTGTCAAGCACATGTTTGAAAGAGGTACAGGGTCAGTATGCAGGGTACTGGTATCCTATTGGCTGTAGGTTTTTACTCTCGTCTACGCCTGCTGTTCTTCTGATCTCAAGTGACTGAGCCACTACAGCCCATGACTGGCTTATGAGTGACTGGAAGTGCCCAAAGTTCAAGCTATGAAAATTGTAAAAATGGATCAATTATTTCTCGCTACCTTCCATTCCATAATCAGTAGTAATTCATTTATATATAATAGTATATATAAATATAGAATAACTTTTCGTGATCCTTTTGTTTGTGTTTATATAGAGTAAAAAAGTCACATAAAGCCAGCCTAAGGATAATGTTTGAGAAAAAAAAGTTCTTTGGCTTGTTAGCGATTAAATTTTTTTTTTTCAAAATCACAAAATGAATCTCTTTTATTGGCCAGTTATGTTGTACACATGAGAAATTTGTCTTGGTGAGCATACAGGTAAAATACAAAACAGTCAACACTGGACAATTTACAAATGTGTGGTGGTCTGGAGAAACCCATCGGAAAACCCATGTCGCTGATGGCAAAACTGAAAAATCTTGATTGGATCAAAATTGAGATTTCTTTTTATAATTTTATTATTTTAATACTGCTTTAACAATTTTTTTTTTTTTTTTTTTTTTTACAAAAAATGACATGGAAATGTATTTATTTAGGTTACATTCCAATTTTGCCTTGATGTCTGCCTGCAGAGATCACAATGTAAAAGCCAGTTTAACAAATGCACTGGAAAAAACAGATGTCAAAACCTTGCTAGCTAAATGAGATTTTTTTTCATGAAATAAATATTTCTTTTTGCATAGCCGTGTACTGTCGTGAAATGACTATTTGAAACAGCAGCCTTAAATAATTTCGGATATGTACATATGTACAAGATATTTTACTATACATAGAAGGTGATATCTGTATTGTGAAGGGATACAGTGATTTGTCCATATTCGCTGACGATACAGAATGTGCTGCCAAGTGTCCACTGTGCAGCCACAGTTCTGAGGGAAAAATCTGCTCGTGTGCCTGATAGTTCTAGCTTTGATCGCTCCCGGTCTTCCGCTGGATGGAAGTGCTTCAAAGAGGTGACTTCCAGGGTGAGGGGGTCAGCAATATTCTTGCCAGCACACATCCTGACCCTACTGTCGTAACATCCAAATTAAAAAGTCACTTTTAAAAGACATTTTCATTTGGAACCTCTTCTGACAGGAAAACCACAGCTTTAGTGCGCTATATATAACCTTTACGGGTCCCCACAGTGCACTAACCAAAAGAACTCTATACAGGGTGCTTGATGGAATCTTTTTCTGTATTGGTTCAGTGTGAAATTGTGTAAAGTTGATCAAATTCACATCAATTTCCGAGAATGACCACTACCAGAGGATTAATACATTTGTTCTAACTTGTCTAGTCTTGTTTTAACATGTGCATTTGAGTAAAATGCATTTGTATCTATGACCTACCACTGTATATTCAGAAAGTGCTTCTGAATATAAACAAAGGAACTGAAAATATATAAATGGAAAAGCAGCTGCATGGCTACAACATCCCTTCTTCGGTACTCTTACAGACGAAGGTGAGAAGTGAAAGAGCTGTGATGAAAACCCACTTTTCAGAAAGAGTTTTACAGAAATGTGTGGGGAAAAATCTGAATACATAAAGCAAGGAATTTAATAAACGCCAAGTTCAATATTCAGAAAATACAAGTTCTGCTGTCTGCAAATGTCATTTGTGTTTATTTTGGGCTCTGGACATCCTGGTTAAGCCTTATGAGCTGTGCAGGGCTTGTTTTACTAAAACCATGGTAAACCGTATTCATCAGGAAACCTCTTTGTTTTTTTCTTCTGTATTTATAGAGGTGAGATATACAACATATCATATTATTACTCAGCATGGTTGAATACGGCATCGAATTTTATTACTGCAGTTTTGACAGTAGCTCCAGCTGAAAGGTGAAACACAGGTTGTAATGTATGAACACTAATAACATTATAGTAACAACTTGCACAGTGACTTGTAAGGCAGACAGTCCTCATAACCTATTCCCAATAATAAACAGATCTAAATAGTGTTGTTATTTAACAAAAACAGGTATAATATGGTGAAATGTTCTGGACCTTTGCTTAACATTTAGGAAGGTCTCCAGTGTCAAGATTTTTGCCACATGAATCATCAAGACTGAGGGCTTTGTGCTTCGCTTGGTATCATGACAAGCGTCAAACAGCATCTTTTGTTTCGCTCTGATTAACTTCAAGAGAGAAAAAAAGGAGAGCATGGTAATGGAAAGAGGGTTTTAACTGCTAAAATGTAAGTGGTGACATGAACTATCTTGTTTCTCAGATAAAATTTTTGTGGTGAAACATTTGTTTCTCAAATACAATGTTTCTCAGCACAAGACTGCAAAGAATTTAGGTCTCTCACCATCTAAAGTTCATAATATCATGAAAAGTTTCAGGGAGTCAGGGGAATTCTCGGTGCGTGAAGGCCAAGAGCAGAAACTGCTGATGAATGTACATGACCACTGAGAACTCAGGCGGTACTGTTTGAGCAACCGTGATGGACATAGTCACATGGGCTTGGGTGTACTTTGGAAAATCATTGCTACTTAACACAGTCTACTGCTGGATCAAGAAATACAACCTGAAACTGTATTATGCAAAGATGAAGCCATATATTAATTTTGCACAGAAATGCTTTGTGGGTTCTGTGGGCCCAAAGTCATCTGAGATGGACCTGAAAGACATGTGTTCTACCTTCAGACAAGTCCACATTTCAGCTTCAGACAAGTATGAAAAAGACCATCCAGCCTGTTCACAACATCAGGGCAAAAACCAGAAATCTGTGATGGCATGGGTGTAATTCATTGCCCATGGCATGGGTGGTCTGCATATATATGTGAAGTAACCATTGATGCGGAGGCTTATATTGGTATTTTGGAGAAACATATGCTGCCATCAAGAAAACATTTTTTTCAGGGAACTCCATGTCTGTTTCAGCAGGACAATGCCAGGCCTCATTCTGCACGAGTTACATCAGCGTGTGCTTGACTGGCTTGCCTGCAGTCCAGATATGACACGTATTGAAAATGTATAACACATAATGAAGAGGAGAATGAGACAACAGTGACCACAGACTGTTGAGCAGCTCAAGTCTTATATACAGGAAGAATGGGCAACAAACCCACTTGCAAAACTACAACAATTAGGATCTTCAATTCCCAATTTCTTTGCCTTTTTGTCTGTTATATAAAGGTTTGAGTGAATTAACAAATTACAGATTTCAGTTTTTATTGCATTTTAAGAACGTGTCCCAGCTTTTGTGGAAATGGGGTTTGGGTAATTTACAGTTTTCTTTTATTCTCATTGAAAATTTGTTCATAAATAAATTGAGTGTGATGTAAAATATGAGCTTCTGGATAGCCAGGTCACAAAGCTCTAAAGGTGGCTTCTGGCTGGCTGTGGGAGTCGTTTTTACATCCAAAAATTATCCTAACTCATCTTGCAAATGTAATGCAGAGAGCAGAATGGCAAACAGCAATACCACTGTTTTTGGTAGCATGACCTTTTTTTTAAACACTTCCATTTGTCATATGCCGCTGCATGGTTACCTCTATTCACTCGTGCTGCAAGAAAAGATTGATGCACTGCAGACAGGAAGCAGCAAGGTTATGCCAGATTGGATGGGCAGCTATGAAAGATAAAAGAGTGGGAGGACAGAGAAAGAACAGCATTGAAAGTAGTGGAGTATGATTCAGCATAAAGGAGAGTTGTAATGTGCTCTGCTGAGCTAGCTGATAAAGACAAGCGCACACACACACACACGCATACCGATCCTCTGACCACAATGGAAAAAATAAAAATAAAAACCTGCTTATTCAACATCATTAGTGCAGAGATTCATTGACCAATATCTGAAATGCTTTCAACCAGAATGTAAGAATAGTTCATTTTGTACCTCGCTATTCAGCATGCTTTAAAGGAATAGAATATGTAGGTCATCGGCAGCTTGCATGACGCTAAACTGGTAGCCAGACTGATTGTTCTACAAAGCATGCGTGTCATTAGTCAGGAAAAAGCCTTTAGATGTCAGTGTGATGTCGTCTGCAGCAGTGTGCGCGCAGTATTATAGATAGAGCTCCTGAGAGTGTGTAGTTAGTGAAGAAAGTAAGTGAGAAGTGGTGGTAAGAATTTAGCCCAGCTGGCTAATCTGACGCAACCGTGATTCATCAGACCTCCTGCTTTCAGCTGTAAAGAGCTCAAGCCGGATATGAGATCAACAAAGCTCTCACATTTGACCTGGAACACAGCATGAACTACAGGCTCACGTTAAAGCACAAGAAGAAGATTAGTTTCATTCGTTTCCTTTTATATGCTAACATTACTTATTTCCTAATTGAATGTCCTACATGAAATCATTAATGACATTAGTATCTTCTTAATGGAGTCATCACAACATTTTCACTAAACACACTAAAGGTGTGTACAGTGGAAATAAGCAAAACAAGTATAAACTTGTCAGCATAATCTGTCATATGATTTGAATTCAATTCAATTCAATTTTATTTATATAGCACTTTTAACAATGGACATTTTGTTGAGTCCATGAAACACTGATCAATAATAATGCAATATTTGCCTGAAAATGATTCACCAATAGATATGCTGGGTATCACTTTCTTTTAACAAACACATATTAGTTGTTAATTAAAGTGTTATTTGTTCAATAAAACCAAATTAGACATTTGTAAATGGTTTATTCACTACAAGTTAGACTTTATTCATAAGTATTCATAAATCACTAACACTACAACGTGAGCCATATAGGTTTTAGTTATTTACTAATTTTGTTATTACTAATTAGAACCAAAAGGATGAAACAACTTTTCAATTTGTGACTCATATTCTAAAGTCAAGATCATTTCAGGCCAGTATAGGTTGCATCCACAAAACAGAGGCCACCAAAGCCGAAATAACAACTGTCCTATCTCTGATGAAAAATAACACTATAGAGCATTATTGGATTTTGACTTTAAATGAATTAAATTTAATAATTGAACTGAATCAATATTGTAATGTTTATGAACTTAAAATATATAAAACATACACTGGAGTGCCAGAAAAACTGGAGCCCATGGAAAATATAGCAACGTCACCTATGCACGTCATTGGTTGTGTCCGCCATCTATGGAAGCTTCTAGAGTTGTTTCCGCTGTGAGAATGGCAAGTTATCACAATTTTGTGATTTTCAACACGGTTTAATAGTTGGTGTTCATGAGATGGGTCATAGCACTTCAGAGGTAGAAGCAAAGTTTGGATTTGCACATGTGAGCATTTCAAGTGTGTACCATGACTACAAGAATTCCAGCAAAACCTCAAACTTACAACAGCAGTGTGGCTGAAAAAGACTCTGGGTGAACGTGACCAGCTTCAGCTGGCAAGAATCATTTCACATGATAGGCGTACAACACTGCCTCAAGTAACATCGTAATTGCTGGGGCCTCAACAAGCATCAGCGTGAGGACTGTGCAATGTTCCCTCCAAGGTCCAGTGGAGAACCTACCAAGTAGTAACTGCTATACCAGTTTTTCTGGTACTTCAGTGTATACTGTAGTATTGGTGCCCCAATAGTACAATACATGTTCCTAACTAATCCACTACTAATACAAGCACTTATGAATAAACCCTAATCCATTTACAAGTGTCCAACTGGGGCTTTATTGAATAAAGAACAAGACATTAATTAATGCCTAATATGTCTTCCTTAGAATAACATATTACTGTTTGTTGATATTCGTCTTAACAAATGAGGCTCATTGTTTGAAATATGATCACAGTCATTTGCTTATAAATATTAGTACATAATTGGAGCCTCACATACCCCACGGCATGCGGGAACCTAAGAAGAGAGATATGCTTTATGGTGCTTTAGTACTATAGAGTGTTGTGTAATCTTACTCTAATTTTAGTTCATTTATAGTTAACATTCAGTTGCTGATCGGATCTTAAACGGTCACAGCAACCTAGGACAGTGGCAGGCAGATTATCATGGGTGTAGGGAATGTGCTGGTTTCTGTGTGTGACTCAGGTACTAAATGCAGTATTGTATAATTTTAGTTCACTTGTAACATTCAGTTGCTGATCAGATCTTAAATGGACACAGCAACCTAGGACAGTGGCAGGCAGATTATCATGGGTGTAGGGAATGTGCTGGTTTTTGTGTGTGACTCAGGTACTAATTGCAGGATTGTGTAATTGTAGTTCACTTAGTAGAGTGTTGTGTAATCTTACTCTAATTTTACTTCATTTATAGTTAACATTCAGTTGCTGATCGGATCTTAAACGGCCACAGCAACATAGGACAGTGGCAGACAGATTAACATGGAGGTAGGGAATGTACTGGTTTCTGTGTGACTCAGGCATTATGTGCAGGACTAACATCTTTTCCTGTAGTATTTCAGTGCTATTACATGCTTTATATTAAAAGAACAAAGGCTGCTTATCTCATAAGCCTCCTTCCAAAATGAATTCAAAAGCTGCAACCGTGTATTGAAGAGTCCACAACAATAACATGAAAAATGTCATGATATGTGCAGTGTTCTGTAAAAACCCTTCACATGGTCCAGTGTTGACATTTTCTACAATATAATTCTGAAAACGTAGCTGTATAGCTATATAGGCACAGCTGCACTGCTGTAAGTGAGTGACAGAATGGCCTGCAGGTAGGCTGATGGGTAGTGAGTGATGTACTCTCACCTGTGCTGCTGTTGAGTGTCTGTTGTCGGCATTTCTTAAAGGGGAAGCGTTTGATGGCCACTGGCTTGCCTCTGTACTTGGCTTTGTAGATGATGGTCCCACTGCCTCCCTGACCGAGGATATCTTTTTCTTGTTCACTCCACTCCAGGTCACTCTTCACCAGGAACAACCTGAAAACACACACACAAACACAAAACACAATGTATATACAGAACATGGGTGACTATTACATACACAATGACACACACAAGCGGCTGCAGGTGTACTAATTTTCACTAATCAACCAGACATTTTTAAAAGAACACATGAGCTGAGTGAGATTTTATGGTGACATGCAACCCACAGCTCTGAAATTGCTCTTTCACACAGCACTTGTCACAACAGAATTCACTTTGCCAAAATGCAAGTATTATACTTATATTACAATATTATTATTTTTTTTAGCTATCAAGGACAACAAAAATAACCGTGGGAGGAATTATTTCCTTGAGAAGGAGCGGAATTAAAAGACATGCCTCTACTTCATTGAGGTGACATAAAAGTGGTTTAAAGAAAAAGACAAAAACTTTTAAACTTGTTTTTTCTACCGCCTGCCTAGTCTGCATCCCCACAGCAGCAACTAGTGAATGTAGGTTTTAGTCAGCTAGTCTTTGCAACATCTAACACACTGTAACAACCTCTAAGTTTAATGTAAAACCAATAATGACTCTATACACAGACAGACCACGCACGGTGTACCTTTTCAGTGCAGGCTCTCTCAATCTGTCAGTGTCGGTCAACTGACCCCCTTACCCTTAGCCAGACAGAGCAAATATCAGGACAGTCTTTTTTCACACAGAAAGTGTGTTCAGTCTAACATTATCTTTGACATAATCTTTGGCACTCAGCCAAGTCAAACTATGTCCACTTTACCAGCTGCTCCAGATCATTTATTTGCATTTCCTGGGAGTGAAAAACAAAGGAAACATCTTTCAGAGCTGTATAATCACACATACTTTCATGCTGGCTTAATGGCATGGACATAGTGCCCCGGTCCTTTGTGATTGTTTCTAGACGGAAATTGTAACGGCTTTTAGATATGCATAGATTTTTTTGTATTAAGCACTGGCGTTTGTCAGTTTTGTTTTGTTGGTTTCAAATTCCATTACATTCTTATATTTAACACTGATTACGCTCTTAAACAGGGGATTGCACAAGATAGTAAGCTGCAAATTATGGCCTCACACCACTCACTGTAATACCCTTCACCCCACCACACCACTGTAGCAAAATCCCTTGAATGAACAGCCATGTGGATGAAACATATACCTGAAAAGCAAGACCTCTCTAGCTATTTGGAGCATAACAGGATTTCGGTGCTGGAGGGTCACAACCCTACAGAGACTTCATTTTACCCTCTTTCTTACCAGTGCAACTCTTGTGAATTATCTGATGAGTTGTATCAGGTGTCTTAACTGAGATAAACTTTGCGGTACTGTGATTCTCCAGGACTGGAGTTTGACATCCCTGCTACATAAACATAAGGCCCTTATGTGCATTTTCCCACAGATCTTCATAAGCATCAGTGAAAATAGGACTGACAGGGAAGCTGAATAAAAATGAATGCTGGAGAAGGTTACATTTATGAAGTGCTCTTATGGCCTGAGGATTGGGATACGGACAGGACACTTACTGCACCTGCTAGCAAGGGAAGCATATTGTTTCTTTCACTACATAAATATTTGGAGCGACTGTTCTGGACCTCAGCTTTAAAGTAAACATGGTTCAGGCCACATGCACTGCTTGCACATGTACGGCGAAGCAGTGTGAAGGCATACTGACATTTCAAAAGAGGAGGAGCGCTGGGTTGTAGCGGTTTATATCCTGCACAACACTCTGCAGGGAGATTTGTGGAATCCTTTCAGGAGAGTGACAGACGCATTTTAACAAGGCGGTGATGTAGAAAGCAAATGTTGGCTCATGAGGGAAATAACTTCCACACAATGGTTTCTGTAGATTGCATTTTTTAAGTTAAGCCCAAATCCATTGCTTTCTAATGAGATTGCTGCTGGTCCTATGAGTGCAGTAAAAATAATTAGTGAAATTCTAATGTCTTTATGTAGATCACCAGAACTTTTTCTCCCTTCATGTAAAGTGGAAGGGGTTAGTGCTGGGTAAATCTTGTGTAAGCTCTGTTGCTTGTTCTTCTGTCACTATGCACTGTCATATTGTCTATGTACATACATATCAGGATGAATAACCCCCAACTCCTCCTACGTGCAACCTTAGTTTTAGTTCTGCTTGAGTGGACTATAGCAGGCTAGGCGTCTCATGGAAGCTATCTTTAAAGTAGCCATTTTTCAGACACAGGCTTGTTTTCTGGTATTTGAAGCTTAGTAACTTTGTAAACTTAGTAACTTTACTAGTAACTTAGTAAAAAAATTGGCAGTCTGATTCAATATTTCCTCTAGACTTAAAATCTGTCATCAGTATTATGTATAAAAAGTCAGGAAAACAAAGTGTACAGAATTTTGTGAAGATTTCCGAGTTGAAAACATGCTTATTTTAAAGGCGATTTCCATGAGTACGAAATAAATTCTAAAAGAAATGTTTTGGGAGTAGGAAGTTAACATTTTAATATATGCTATGTCTTAATGTATTCTTCAAGACAAAATATTATAAGCCAATTCCGAGATGGTGTGGTGTAAGTAGTTCAAATAACATGAAATGATGCATCAGTAAGCTCTACTGGTTTTCAGGCAGGTTTTTAAAATCATATTTATATATCTTTTTAGCATTTGGTCTTTTCTGGATATTTGTTGTGACGCACATTTGGTATCATATTTAAAAATAAATAAATAAATAAATAAATATGTAATATAATAAATGTTTACAAATATTTATTATATATGCATTTATTATTATTATTATTTATTTATTTTTAAAATAATAATAATAATAATAATAATAATATTTAAAATAATAAATAAATAAATAATATAACAATTATAATAACTAATAAATACATATCATTTTTTATTATTTATTTACTATTAAAACATTATTATATATTTACTACTACTACTACTACTACTACTAATAATAATAATAATAATACATTATTTACACTTTAAATTATTACTTTTAATTATTAATTATTATAAATATTATAAATGATTTTAAATAAGGGAGACTAGTGGTCAGAAGCTCATATCCACTCACCTGAAGCCGATTCATTAAATCAAAACCTGTTTTTCGTTATGTTTGTATATTATTCCTTGCTCTAAAATCTGTGCTCTTTTCTACAGGCCATTATCTTTTTCTTTTCTTTTTTTTTTGACATTTAACAACTTTATGCTTTTGCCCATAAGTTTATTGCCAAATTCTTTATTTGGCAATATTATAAGATAATTACTCCATTTTTGGTCTATATAAAATATCCTGTTATAGCTTATTAAATATTCTAGTACTGCTTTACACTTCAATCTTAAACCTAACTATTGTAATGTGCATTATGTATTGTAAAAACATGTTACACTCATATGATATTTTTGCCATGTCACATCTTTAACTTGACTTGTGCATCTGCAGCAAAGCGCAGATGACCTCATTAAAACAAATGTTTCCTTCGGTCCAGAGCTCTATGTGTTTGTGTGTGTGTGTGAGTGATAGTGGACTAATGCTGTAAATGTCACTGCTATGTACACCGTTTCCTGCTTTGACAGCAGGCCCAAAAGCCCTATTTTCACCAGCTGCAGTAAATGAGCTGACACTCAAATCCAACATGCTGTTTCAGATGCATTACTTTAATATGTGATTTCAAATAAAATTTCCAAGTAGAACAGTTTTAAGAAGGCAGAACCTTTATCCAACTAAAAAACCTCGAGGACATTTTCACAAATCACATTTTCATAGCCTGGCTGCAGTCCCAGAAGCGAATGTCTGGTCCACCTTTAAATAACGGTCTGGGCTTCACTAAAAATTCACTATTAACTATGTGGGAAAATGAACCGCCCCACGAACTGACTAACGTGATTGGCTACAAGACCATGTCACTTTACCCTCCTATATTAAGTTTCAGCTGGAGGCCAGCACGACCATCAGACTTGAAGAAGTCTAAGAAAGTCTTACCGTGAGGGGAAGTCAGTCATGAAGAGCTCAGGTACGAGCTCCTGGAGGGGCACGAGCTCTTTGGGGTGATTGGGGCAGGTGATGTGCTCTTTCTCAGCAGCAGCGAGCACACAGTCCTCCATGTTGAAGTAGTGAACTGTAGTGGCGCTAGAGCTGGTCTGAGGAAGCGAGTCAGTGTGGCGTAAGACTGCAGTGCAGTAAGGACAGGGAGCGTACTGCTCAATCAGTAGAGATCCGTCACTCTCGCTCGCCGTCAACGCTGAGGAGACAGAAGTGTTGATTAAAGGTAGAGGTCGGAACATTAAATAAACCTGCATAAATATACAACAGTAAGGGAAACACCTGACTAGCAGGCAATATATTATCTTATATGGAAATATGGAAATGAAGCCATAAATAAGTTGTGGGTCTCTCATGAGGACAGTTTCATTTTCCAAATTCCACTTTCCTCAGATGAGGGCACTTGGTCTCACCACGATATACAAACATGTGTACTTACTGAATGACTCTTGACTGGATATATAGTGGCTGTGGGAGTTTAAATCTCAGTTTAAGAGCAGTTTAGATCTCAGGGCTGTTAAACTTCAAGGGTCAGGAACTTGAGCAAGGTCGTAAATTCAGTATAGCTCCATGAACATTGTACACTGTGACCTTGACCTCTGACCCCAACTTCTTAACACTTTTGTAAACTGAGGGCTTGCTCATTAGTCATAACAGCTTGCTCCCAGCTTGCTCATTAGTCATAACAATTACGCACAAAACAGAGACAATGCTCACTGTTAAACGCGCTTTAGAAATAAAACTGATTGAATGTATATTTATGGCATTTGGCAGATGCCCTTATCCAGAGCGACTTACATTTATCTCATTTACACAACTGAGCAGTTGAGGGTTAAGGGCCTTGCTCAAGCACCCAGTGGTGGCAGCGTGGCTGTGGTGGGATTTGAACTCATGACCTTCTGGTCAGTAGCCCAACATTTTAACCACTGAGCTACACTGCCCCAAGAATTTGAACTGAATTGAACTGAAGTATACATTTAAGAAAGTACATAAAATGCTTCCTTTACACATAAGACTATATAGATAATCGGTTTCAACCATTATATATACACTGCCTGACAATCAGTGGATAATAAGGCTCCAAATGCTGAGCATGTCTGGAAATGACAGTAATAATTTAATAATAAAACACAACATAGCATGCTGTTAGAGGAAGATAATCAACAACAGGGTGGTGTAATACACAATAACAACATGTCCCAAATTCAATTATTGCCCATAAACCACGGCTGACACAATTACTTTTTCAATCATTAAAGGATGACACATCATACTTTTTCATCCATTCATGGTTATGTTTAATGTTGTGGAACGTCTACTAAATTAGTTATTTTCTATTATCACTTACGTTATAGCATAAACAGTTGTTCCCTCACTTGACTCTCTTTTTTTCTCTCTCTTGAAGTTAACGATACAAAAAAAATGCAGTTTGTCATCTTACAGAGAAACTACAAAAGCGTAAAAGTCCTCTGTCCTGAAGACTTGTGTTGGAAAACTTAAAGTTACAGCTTTACTTTTGAATGTCATAAAACTCATACTGGAGACTCCATCCATAAATGCTATGAATGAGTTGTTATGAATGAATGAGTGTATACTTCTTTTGCACATTTTTCATCAGAAAAAGGTTTTCAAATTACATCATATTACTATCTCTGTCAAGGAGCGCAGAGTGACTTACATTTATCTCATACAACTGAGCAGTTGAGGTTTAAGAGCCTTGCTCAAGGGCCCAGTGGTGGCAGTTTGGTGGTGCTGGGATCTGAACTCATGACCTTCCGATCAGCAGGCCACTGTCTTAACCACTGAGCTAGCCCTACTACTGATTACAGAAAAACTACAGGGCCGACTGTCATGAAACGTTGTGGAAGGGTGTAGCGTGGGCCAAGGAAGAAACCCTTCGATTCTGGAGCAGATCCTAGTCGCAGCATGGATGCATTTATTATAAATGCCCAAACATGACAATCCAAACTCTGCTTCTACCTCTGAAATGCTATGACCCATCTCACGAGCTCCAACTATTAAACCACGCTGAAAATAGCAAAATCGTGATAACCTGCCGTTTTCACTGTGGAAACAGCCCTAGAAGCTTCCATAAATGTCTACCACTTTATATACACACCGGCAGACCATTGACATGCATAGGTGCCATTGCTATGTATTTTTGTACTTCGGTTTATAGGTTTAGTATTTATATCAATGTTATGCATACACTTTTTTACTTTAAATTTTTATTTTTAATTTTTAACTTTAGCTTACCTTAGTTTATTCTCACTTTATTTCTTAAGTGTATTTGTGGCTTAACATCTTTGTGCTTTGTTTACTTGGCAAAGCACATGACTATTGATGAAAATCAACAGTTTTGCATGAAATATCGCAATAAAGTAATATGTTAAGTAACAAGACTAAGCGGATGGGGCAGAGACAAAGTGGTCAGGTCCAGAGAGGTGAGGGGGCCAAGCAATAACTAAATGTTCATCAAGATGCTCCTACAAACTAAAACTCTGCACAAAAAACCTTCAAGTAAGACAAAGACTAAATGAAGAAATGTATAGGTACAGATTAGGAAAAGTCACATTGTAAATCTATGTATCAATATTAGTTTTACAGACTTAGTCACAGGTTTATTTGTAATCCATACATTTCATAGTCTATATAACAAAATTCATAATCTATATCCTAGACATTTGGAGTTCATGTTAAAGTTAAATGATTATTTAGAAGTGGCTTGTTTTGCACTTTATTGTCTTTATGCATGTTTGCATAAAACCGAATCATATCCGAGCTTTATATCAATGTCTACTTAATTTATTGGTTACATAAAATTATGTTGATGTCAGTTATTGCAATCGCTAAGCAAAGTTTTCATACTGTTTTTTTCCTTGTTTACAGCAAAATGTCTAAAAAATTATCTTATTTACACACATACACAATAATAAGATAGATAATCTCCATGCCTCCTAAACATACGACGTCACCTTAACTGCAGTAAGATAATTAACCTTGTTGTGTCAGTGGTCTAACATCATAGAAGGCTCATTTACAGAAAACTGTTCATAACGTAGGATGGCAGTGGAAGGAGAAGCTAAATGACATGTTCGGTCTTAAACAGCACAAATACAGCAGGTGTGCTGAGGCATGTAGGCCGAGAGACTGGCTTTATGTATGCTAACAAAAAGGCAATGGAGCTGAATAAATTATGACTCATGCTCATCACTGCACTGTGTGAGTGTGTGTCTGTGTGTCTAGCACTCAAACAGATTGAAAAAGTTAATGGCACAGAAGCTTATTATAAATTGCTGCATCACTTTAGTGAGTAAGAAGCTCACTGTAAGCCCTATTCAATTTGCAGATGGAACAGTCAGCATCGACTTAGAGCAGAAAACCACTTTGTACGTAAAGAGAAAGAGATTTTAAGCCCTACAGCAGTTAGAACCTGGATAAGTGGTATGATTACATAGTACAATGAGAAGCTCAAAATTATAGTGTTTTGCGAAAGTATTGACTTTCCAGAACTTTTCTAGATTTGGAAGTGCTACAGTCTGGAACTGAAATGCACTATCTTTACATTTTTTTTTTTTTTACAAATAAAAAAGTTAATTAGTTCCACTGCAAGCAGTTACCATAAGAAGGTACATACAGTTGCGATCGGACGTCTGCATACAATTATCACTGACATGAAGGTCAAGGCAATATTGGGCTTTCAAAGATTTCTTTGTTCCTTTTCTGGGGTAGGATGAGTGTACAACATACACCAATCAGACATTACATTGAAACCACTGACAGGTGACATGAATAACACTGATTATCTCACTACAATGACATCTGTCAAGGGGTGGGATATATTAGGCAGTGAATAACAGTGAGCACTCAGAGCATCTCTGACAAGGGCCAAATTGTGATGGCTATACAACTGGATCAGAGCATCTCCAAAACTGCAGGTCTTGTGTGGTGTTCCCAGTATGCAGTGGTTAGTACCTACCAAAAGCAGTCCAAGATAGGTCAACAGGTGAACCAGCAACATTGTCATAGGCAACCAAGGCTCAGTGATGCGAATGGGAATTGAAGGCTAGCCTGTCTGGTCTGATCCCACAGATAAGCTACTGTACCAGAGACTGCTGAAAAATTTAATGTTTAATGTTGCTTATGATAGAAAGGTGTCAGTACACACAGTGTATCACAGTTTGCTGTGTATGGGGTTGCTTAGCTGCAGACCACTCAGAGAGCCCATGATGAACCATGTACACCACTGAAAACATCTACAGTAAGCACCTGTGCACCAGAACTGGACCATAGAGCAATGGAAGATGGTTTTCTTTTACAACATGTGGATGGTCGGGTGATTGTATGCCGATTACCTCGTTAAGAGTTGGCACCAGGATGCACTATGGGGCAGGCTGGTGGAGGCAGTGTGTTGCTCTGGGCAATGTTCTGCTGGGAAAATTGGGTCCTTTAATTCATGTGGATGTTACTTTGACACATACAACCTACCTAAACACCCACTTTCACACCAAGTACACCCCTTCTTGGCAATGGTATTCCCTAATGGCAATTTCAGCAGGATAACAATGCAAAAATTGTTCAGGAATGAATTGAGAAGCATGACAAAGGGTGTTGACTTGGCTTCCAAATCCCTAGAGGATATTTAGGGGTGGCTGTAGCCCCCCTAAAACAAGTTTAGCAACGTCAGTGACCAGTAGCCATCAACAAGCTTCTGGCAGACCTCTGGTTATATTTTGACCACTTGTCTTGGCAGAACTGGTAGAGTTCAGGTAAATTTGCTGGTTTCCTGGCAGAGACCTAACTTTTAAGCATAGCCCAAATATTTTCAATAGAGTTGAGGCGAAGGCCATTCCAAAAGCTTAATGTTAGCCTGCTTTGTCCATTCCACACCCCGTTTTAATTTCAGTTTGGGCTCACTGTAATGACACTGCATGTGTCAGTTTTAACCATCTAGCCTGTTTTCTGGCACAGATCCTACTTTTACATCTAAGGAGCCGAGAACAGATCTGAGAAAGATGATCACAGATTTACACAAGTCAGGAATGTCTCTTGGAGTGATTTCTAAACAACTATGCACAAGTAAAAGTTATTGGGAGTTGTAGCCACTTTGACAAGGTCTGGAAGAAGACCCAATCTGTCAGTGTCAGCTGAGAGAAACTTGAATCAGATGGTCAGGAGCAACCCAAGGACCACCAAGGCACAGGCCTACCATGAAAGAGAAGGTTCTGGAACACCAGTGTTGCTGTCTACAGTCTAAAGTTTTACATGACCATGGACTGAGAGGCTCCCATACAACAAAGCCCATGCTCCAAAACCGAGACCTTCAAGCTTGATTACAGTTGAGTGCAGCTAACCATATAGCCTATAACCATATAGCCTGTACTTTAGACCTGAGCTAAAGTCTTTGCTAACAGTGCATGTATTTATAGGAAAATAATAAAAAATGGGGTTGTGTGATGCAGCCGACACAAAGCGGAGCTGCATTTCCTGCCCTAATGCTTATTTTCAAATAAATAAATAAATAAATAATAAAAAATAAAATAAAATAATGATCGCAGTGACTTGGCATGGTTGTTTGTGCCAAATGAGTGGTGAGGAAAAACAAAAAACATTCATTGAACAGCAGTTCTACAGGCAAAAACATCTTGCTGATGAAAGCTCAGGAAAGAATAGACAGATTGGACTGAGCTGAAGGGAAAGCTACGGTAACTTAGCCAATATCACTGTTATGAGCAGAAAATGATCTCAAACACACTGAACCTTGAGGCTAAGACAAAAAATGCAACTTATGTTACTGAGAAATCCTTTCCCAAAAATACTAAAAAAAAACATCTTCATAAAAAATGTTACCACTTGAACAGTTGAAGATGTTCGTAATCTATTTGTGTGGCATATCTGCCTTACAAATACATGTATAAATTGTTACTATATAAAGAGTAACATATTAGAACAAGTGCATTAATAAAACACTTACAGTCAGAACCAATGCCAGAGCTGCTGTTATAGAAAATTAACTAAAAGTGTCTGATCACAAAATCAGAACTGAGAACTCAGCAATTATTGTATAAAAAGTATATGTTTTCCAGATGATTGCTGCTGTAATCATCCCATTTAATCCAACAGATTATCTTCTGCTATGTTTTCATTCATTCATTATCTTCCGCTTTATCCCGCAAGTCGGGGTCACGGGGGACTGGAGCCAATCCCAGCATCATTGGGCGAAGACTGGGTACACCATGGACAGGTCGCCAACATGCAAACTCCACACAGAACGGCGACAGTGTTAACCACTACACCACCGTGCCGCTTCTGCTATGTTTTGTTATGTTATATTAGTTCCCAGGTAACCATAGTATACCTTCACAAAACGCATATTATAGTCTGGTATAGACCTAAATAAAAAAGGCATATGATTTCTACCTGAAAAACCTTCATATCAAGGGAGTAAGGGATCAATAGGATTTATTTATAGAGTAATGTCTGTGATTGGTCTCACCAGGAAACCACTGCTCTATGAGAGCATTAACGTGGTCAGTAATGAAGGCCATTGCTGAGAAGTCTCTTGTCTCTGACTGACAGATAATCTTGATGCCACCGCTCTTCTTTTTCTTCCAGTTCAGGTCTGATGACTCCACACTGCGGGAGAGAATGGCAGTGAGTTCCTCATTCTGTATGCATGTGAAAAAGAGTTTAATAGACTAATATACATCTCAGATGAGCTCTCACATACACTAAAAAAACAAAAATACTTGGTGTATCATGGCCACATTGTTGCTGCATGCCAAGCCGAATTAGGCACTCTCCCTCTTCTAATACTTCATGTCAAGAGAAGAGTCTGCACTCACCATAATAAACATGTCATATAAGGAGTAAATCACTTGAGGCATGTCCCTGTGAATTAGCTGAATTAGCTATTAACAATAATGTATTAGAAGGAGTACATTAATACAAACCTGTCATTTTTCACTAATCAGATTTGAGAAGTCAACAGCACAGTGGTATAATAATGAATTTCAGTCAGCATTCAACACCGCTTCGCACTGTAGATACATTAGTTAATGTTACCAAGAAGTAATGGCTAGCTATCTAAGCCAAACACTTCTGAGACACAAAAACTCAAGTCTTTACATAGGCCTAATTGCATCAGATGACAATGTTAAGCTATATACAGTAATCAGTGGTTTAATATCACCATCATTTATATAACTTTCAGCTACAATCTGACTTTCAAACTTTGGAAGGACGAAAGCTCAGGACTCAGAGGTCTACTGCATGCCTGCATTGTGAATTCAGACAACCCTGTCTCTCGTTTTACTGCACAGAATCATAGGAAATTGCGCAAAGAAAGAACTGACTGTCTGAGATGGAATTCCTTCTAAGGATACAGTGAAGCTTTGTTCATTTGTCATAAATGACATCAGCAGTTCTACATGACTTGCATGAGAGAGAGATGGAGAGCATCGATGTAAAGCTTTGCTCTAAGGTTGGGCAATGCATCAAATGTCTGGAGTATATAAAATATTAAAACTGTAATATTACTCAATGATAAATAACAATATATTTTTTGACATTTAGCTGTGCTGATGTTTCCTAATAAACTGGAATAGATAAAATGCAAAACAATATTTCATGGAAAAAAACTGAAACCAAAAAAAATAATAAACTGTATGATCGCAATTGGTTTTTAACTTGTTTACAGAAACAAAGAACAAGTATAATCATCAGAATGAGTTGCTTCTACATGCCTGCTGGCCTAACAACATCAATTATCCAATAAATCACGGACCATGCATGAGTGTCAAGAGTGTTGTTCTGAATCATTTCAAGGTTATTAAAAGATCTCAGTAAACAGGAATAAAGTACAGTACTGAACAAAAGCCTTAGGCAATCTATTGTTTTTATGTACAACTTTTGTTTTTGATGGGTTTTTTTTTTAGTTCTGCATTATTAGAGTTAGTTAGTTAGCTAGCTATGAATTATTGCCATTCCAGCACAGTTAGGCTATATACAAGGCATTTACTTATTTACATTATTTTCTTAGTTGGAGATAAAGTGAAGGGTAGATCTGATAGTCTAGGATGTCTGGTATTTTCTTTGGGGGGGTTTCTTTGGAAGAGTTCTTTCATGTTATTGTCTTCATAATAATTTTTCCTGATGACATCAATGG
>JAOVVH010000004.1:8712831-8722934 GCA_028566435.1 Scorpiodoras heckelii
TTCTTTGGGGGGGTTTCTTTGGAAGAGTTCTTTCATGTTATTGTCTTCATAATAATTTTTCCTGATGACATCAATGGCAGGGCATTCTATTAAGATGCTATTGACTGCGGTTCTTTTTAAGCCGTGGGTTGATTTTCATGATTTCATTCTCCGGAAGTCTTAGGCACATGTAAAGACTTGCTGTAAAGCAAAGATACCTTTGAAAATAATGAAGATATTTCTACATAAAAGAAAACACTATAAAGTGCAGTAAACAGAAACAAACTAAAGGAAGTCAATATTTGGTGCCTTTTTCTTAAACAGTGTTCCCAAGTACAATGTGTGCAGTTTTATTAAGAAATTAGCTTTTAAGATTTACTGAGCGTCTTGGAGAATCTGCCACAGCTCTTCTAGAGACATTGACCATCACACATACTTCTTTTTTGCATGCAAAATCCAGCAGTCTTCATTATGTTTATTGTCTGAAAAGTGGTCCGTTATGTGATGCGTTGCTTTCATTACTGACATACAAACATTTTTTGTGTAAAAGTTAATGTTTTGTTGAAAAAGTAACATTTGGAAATATAAAAAATTCTTGTACTGACTCAATAATGCAGAACTCAAACAAAACCCGTCAATAACAAAAGTTGTACCTAAAACAATAGGGTGCCTAAGACCTTTGCACAGTAGTATAAATTATTATTGAAACTTCAGAATATTATAATAATGTTTGAAAGTTTGAATATTCTTGAGAGATCTATAGGAAGTCTGACCTCAGGTATCCCCCATCAAATGTGACCAGCAGCCCTTCTTTCCAGTAGATGGTCTGGCTGCGACGCACTCGGAAAGTGCTGCAGCGGTTCTTCTGCTGTTTCCCTGCAAAGCTGTAAATCACCGTGCTCCTGTTCCTTGGGCTCCGTGAGCCTTTTCTAGTCTCTAAGGCCTGATAAGCAACACAGAGAAAATAAACCCACCAGTAACGTATGTTTTGCTTGTACTGTACTTCATTCTTGAATTTTGCTAGCTCTGACTGCTGCAACTACACTGTAAGTTAGTATGTACAGTATTCATCTGTTTTGTAAGCAAGTATCTATGTAAGGAAGCAGGTAATTAAGTATTTAAGGAGGAAAATACTGTTTCAAAGTAAATGAAATGCCTGTCAAATAAAACAAATGAATGAATGAATGAACAAATAAAGTGTAAACCAAGGTTCAGTCATATATAAAAAGAAATTTCAATGTTTACTGTGATCAGAAGTTTACATACACTCACACAAGTGCACAAGTTATAATTCTTTGGGGGGTAGAGTTCAGGTAAATTTGTTGGTTTCCTGGCACAGACCAGAATTTTAAGCAAATTCCACATATTTTCGAGAGGGTTGAGGTGAGGACTTTGGGAAGGCCATTCCATAATCTTAATGTTAGCCTGCTTTATCCATTCCACAACCAGCTCTGATGTATGTATAGGGTCACTGTCCTAATGGAAAAACCCAGTTGTGGCCAACATGTGGCCAACCAGCTGATGGGTTGAGGTTATGCTGAAGAATTCTGAGGTAGTCTTCTTTGTCATTATTCCATCCCCTCTCTGCAGACTCCAATTCCACCGGCTACAAAAGCACGATGCTTCCACCAACAACAATTGGTACAGTGTACTTGAGGTTGAAAGCCACACCGTTACTCCTCCAAACATACCTCTTTTAATCGTAGCCAAACAACTCAACCTTTGTCTCATCTGACCAAAGAACTTTCCTCGAGAAGGCTTTTTCTGTCAGCCACAAACTGCAGTTGAACTTGAAGGCGTTGATTTCTTTCTTGGATGGCAACCTCTCAGTCCAAGGAGATGTAAAATGTGCTTGGCTATAGAATGTGACACTGGTGTTCCAGCAGCTTCTGTTTCACGGTAGCCATGTGCCTTGGTGGTTCTTAGGTTGTTCCTGACCATCTGAACCAATTTCCTCTGAGCTGAAGGTGATAGTTTGGGTCTACACCTCCCAAAAATTTGTACTTATACACAATTGCTTGAGCTGATGAACTCGGAATATGCAGCTGTTTAGAAAAGAGACATTCCTGACTTGTGTAAATCTACAATCATCTTTCTCAGGTCTGCACTGAGCTCACTGGACTATCCCACTGTATTGTGTGTCAAACCATTTTTATTTGGCCACAGAGAAGCTAACAGATGCGGTCAATCATGATCACTAACAGGAAGTTAAGAGGCCTTGGCAAGTTAAAATACATTTTAATTGAATTAATAAATTAATTAGGTGAATGCATAATTTTTTAATTTAATAATTCTGATTTCAGATAACCCCCCAAAAATGATAATTTGTGCACAAAATTCTTTTTTTCTAATTAAAGATATATATTGTATGCTCATCCTGCACCAGAAAAAGAACAATTCAAACAAATCCTTGAAAGCCCAATATTGCCATGACATTCATGTCCATGATGTGTATGTAAACTTCCAACCACAACTGTACATCTCTCTTGAAGTCTAGGTTCTTTTGAAGAAGCGAAATTATCCTGTAACATTCAAAGAGAAGGCCCTGTGTACCTGCAGGTCCATTTGATTGAGGCTGATCAGCATGCGGGCGATGAAGCGTTCCCAGAATCCTGCTGGAACGAAGCTCATCTTAAAGTGGCGCTGGATAGTGTTGCTAGTATGTTGTCGGAAGCCGTGGATATCCATGGCCGGTTTGGGAGGCAACAGGTGTGGCAAGAGATAACTACAGAAATGAAAATACAGATGATATGTGAGTGGGAGAAGTGAGACACGGGGCAGTCATGTGGAGCCTGAGACCATGATAATACTTGAATTGAAAGAACTGATTTAACTTTTTGTGTATAGAAATTTCCGAATTCGTTCACCAAATTATTAACCAAATACAGACTAATTTCTTTTGAGTCTGATTTTTTTGTACCATTGTAAAATTTGCTGTCACTGACATGGAGCAGTCTTCTCTTCATTTCTACATACAGTGTATTTAAAATATGAAAGAAACAGCTTTTTTTCTGATGATATAACCCCTTAAATTCCCAGGTCTCCCCTGTGTCCAGGCTTAAACTCCTCACCCTTATAACTACATCCCTATATAACTACATGGAGAATTTAGAATAGCTAGTAAATAATATGCTCTAAAGTGAACAACTAAATAATTACTGAGATTAAAATGGCAAAGTTAACTAAAACCAATTTGTTCTTATGTTGGTAGAACATGAAAAAAAATTATACTTTTAATATTAAGCAAAATAACCATTTTAGTCATCAGCTATCTAAGAATGATTAATTACCTGGACATGGTTCTAGATACCAACCTATTGCTGGCTACGGGCAGTGCGATCTCGAACTTGGCAAGGAACTGGAAGTACTGCTCCTCTGTGTGCTCGGTAAAGCCGGTGCCGATCAGCAGCATGCGCAAGTCCTCGGTTCGGATCAGGCCATTATGAGCCACAGAGCGTGAGCTCTTCAGATGCACAATCCGCTCTAAACACTCGGCTAACCACACGGCATCCAAGAAGTAAAGTTTACACAGGCCATGACTCGTATCGGGGAAGTGCAGTATGGTGCCCGTCTCAATCAAAAAACTAATTGCTGTGTAGAAATAGTGCAGAAAGAGTCCATAAATTATCTATACTACTGCTGCAAAAATATTACAACATGGTCTTTAAACAGTCAGGGTCAAGAAAGGTTTAGGTGTATTAAATGGGCTTGAAATGTAGAAAATATAGAGAGGTAGTAATAAAATATTATGACACATTATTATGGCTGAATAATTCTGCAATTCTGCAATAAGCATTAATTACCAGTCTGGAGGTCCTCATAGTCTGTGATATCGCTGCCTGGGCTCTGTTCAATGATATGCTCCAGCTCCAGATCAGTCAGATACTGGACCTCATCTTCGGCATCTCTCCTCTGACGCTCGGCTAGCACAGCCTCCTGAAGGGTCAGGTAGCTCTTAGGGATCTGCAGCACATATGCGTGCACAGAAACAGAAATATACACATTATTATAACCCTAGCTGTCAACACTTAGTGCTAATTCAGACAAAATCTCAATAACAGTCTTGATACACTTGTGATCGGTGCAGTCCAGTCCCCAAAACAAATATTCAGAATAAAAATTATTTTCACTTGTTATGTCTTAATTCCTATATCTCCCATGCTTCTTTGACATTGTTTAAAGTTGCTGGGTGTTATTTTGTCTGCAAAACACAGACTTGGTTACACCCCCACATTAACCAAAACAACAGGGAGGAGTGCTGGACATCTAATGAGGCACCAAATCCAGAATGAAAATCAAAGAGAATGTAACCCTCTTTGTTTGTTGTACATGATACTTACTCTTGTTACAGTAGATGGTTCACTTTAACATTACTTTTTGAGCATAATTAAAATCATAGTACATGCACATCATTAAAAAAAAATATTTGCTACATTTGTTTTTTTCTGTTACAGAGCTAAGAAAATAAAGCGTTTAACTTTGACGACTGTACGCCAAATAAAAGACTTTATGTGCAATTTTTAAGTAATTCAAATTCAAGATCTAATCAAAATAAAAGTTTCCTGCTGAAAGTCTACATTTCATCCCCCAAATGCTTTTGTCAACAGATAATTGAGATAGATGGGCATCTGCTGAACAATTTGTCAGGTATCTTCAGTTTTAGATGCTTCTAAGGAAACTTGTGATTATAATCTGCAAATTATGCAAGCCAAAACCTGTGGAGATATCAGCACTTCAGAGCTCAACATCAAACCTGCAGAAACATGTACAGGTATGCCATTAGCTAGCTGACAGTGTCAGACAAGCTAGCCAGACCTTTTAGTTAAAATCTGTGTAGTAAACTTAACTTAGGCTGCTACAGCCTATAATGCTTAGAATGATATGCCGATAGCTAACTAACCGATAGCTAGAAACATGTATGAATTAACGTGGACTATCAATCTTAGCAAGCTACTGAGAAACCCACAGCATTTGGATTAGTAAGCTGCTAAGTTTACCTTTCTTAATATACCACTGACAACTGAGGTAGAGTTCACTCTAGCATAGCTACTTAGTTAATGTAGTTGCTCAAAAGAGCAATCCTAATTTATAGAATATTTTGAATAATTTTAGTCGTCACTTTGATTTGTATCCTTTGCTTAAAAGACACCTGATTAAATTTATCAGTTAACTATCAAGGTTTTTGGTGTATAATAGCAGGAACATTAATAAAGAACTGGACTTGGGGAACCTTGGGTTAGGACAAAAAAAAGTGAGCTAGGGATTCTTTAACAAATATAATCCAATTGTTGAAATATTCAACTATATAAAATGTATTTTGGCTATTAATAGCTAAATGTGATTGTTCTAAGTTACTCTGACAAAGTTAGAAAAAACATCCCTAATGTCTTTTTTCTCTTTTGAGCCCCAGCTTCTGGATAACGGTGAACTTGGAACCAGTATGTTGCTGTGGCTAGACTTCAATGCTACTCAATGCTTGCTGATGAATGGTGTCATTCCTTTGAGCCCAAGTTTCCAATCCCTCAGGTCAGCTGCAAATAGTTTGGTCCATGTGACCACTTTCCTCTGTGAGGATTGCTGCCTCAAGAAAAGTTTGTAGCTGGCTGGTGTTCATCCTGCAAGTGGCCAGACCACTGAAACCTTTGTCTTCGGATATCTTCCTCGATCATAGGCTGCTGTTCATATCTTAGTCTGATGGTCTCATTTATATGGTGAGTACAAAGGGAAACTCAAATGATTTGACATGAACACTGCATTTGGAAGACATCTTGGGGAACCTTGGGTTAGGACAAAAGATTTAGCACATCTAGCCTGTTCATGAAATTGAAAGGTAGTACTGGAAGGATTAGAGCTTGTACATGTTCTTCATGGAGTACATTCATTTTTCACACTTGAGATGAATACCATATTATAATACTATACTGTAATAGCCTGACTGGTACAGAAATGAGTCTTGGTTGTGTAATACACTTTCCTCTCCTATACCAGTAACCCCAGATATCAAAACCCATTAAGCTATTTGTCTTGAACTCAGTTGCCAGGACCCTGGTCTTGTCTGCATTGATTTTCAAGCCATGTCTTATGCCTACAGTGGGGATTCTAGAGTCGGCTGGAGGCCTATGCAAAAATTTACAGGGGGTCCCTCCAAGCAGCATTCATCACTATTATGTTATAAATAACATGAAACCAACAAAAAAATTGCGAAATGTAAACTTTTTTAGCTAGCTAGCAAAGGTAGCTAGATAAGGTTAGCTGTCTTCGCTTTAGCTGGGCAGCACGTAAAAACAGGTAACAACTGGAATATGAAAATGTGCGTCCATAACAAGAAACAGACAAGGATATCAAGGATATCTGCAAAGGACCAGTTTGGCTTTTGCTAGTGGCCACTAATGGTAGCTACGTTAGCTATCTAGCTAACATTAGAGCCCAGAGGCACTTAACTATATCTTTATCACAAGGAAAGTGCTAGAATGATAACTGGGTAGATTTTTGGTCTCAGATCAATTCAAACAACGAGGAACTTCAGAACATGTTGAAAAGACAGAGACTTAACAGCTCAGATTGGAATGGAAAGAAGTAAAGCCTTTTTAACCCACAATGGTGCTGGAATAAACAAGGAAGTGACTGTGAAAAGGTTTACAAGTTCTGTGACTGTCATTTCATTTGGCGGCCCGCGGGCGAATTTGGGCCCAGAAATGGCTATTTATGTCAGATATGACAATCGGACTGCAAACTTTGCACATCGCCACTGCTGTGGTTTAAAGATTGTCAGCCCTTGAGGGCCCCCCACTGGCCTGGGGAACGAAGCAGTTGCCTGCCTGGTGGTAAGTGGCACCTCTGACAGTCTAATACCTACAAGCCCAGTTACAACATGTAGTTTCAAAAGTTTCAGATGCAGATGTAAGAAAGCAAACAGAAATAATGGAGCATAGTGAAAACAAATAGTAAGGATTAAAATTATTTTTGTTTGTTGATGGTTACACCCTATGACACGCTTGGGCTGTTAACGCCAATATTTGGTTTAACTATAAAAACTTTAAACAGTCTTCGCCGGCCTGTCATTTTTAAGTTATTAAGACATGTCTGTAAACTTTAAAGTTTTCAGTTACAAATTTACCTACCTGATTACTGAGCACAGACACTGGAGAAGCATTCAAAAAAATGCATAACAAATGTCTCCTCTTCACTTTATTAATAATTATAAAAATGTTTGAAATAGTTTATGTGGTGCATCCACTATACAAATCCTTGTGCAAGTTATTACTATAGAAACAACAGAACTGCTGTCAGAGCTTCTGTTATAGACATTTAATCAACATCTTCCAGCCAATCAGAAATAAGAATTCAACAACAAAGAATTAAAATATGTATTCTAATAGATGTTAGAGTCTAACAGATAATCAAGTCTGTTCCTATTTAGAGAATATAAAGTAGGCTAAAGCATACCAGTCTTCCCACCAGTTTGTGGCAGCTGGCTGGGTTACTGTTGTCCTTCATGGAGCAGGCCACCTGATACAGGAGCCTCTTGAGACCATCCATGCCCTCCAGGGTCTTACACGACACCTCGCTGTGAGAAACGAACAAAAACACCAAGCATGCTCAGTTCAGCTGAGTTTAAATAAATCCCTGTGGTGTGTCACAGATGTGAGATGCCGACACTGACAGCAGGTGCTTCCAGGTGATGTCGGGGTATCCGCTGGCTCTGGCACCTGACGGCGTCCTGCATAGCGCCAGGATGTAGGCTCTCAGTGTGGCAACCCGCTCTGTGCGAAACTTAGTGTCGATGAGGTCCAGATGTGTGCCGATGACAACTACTGCTGAGTTTGGGGCACGTGCCTGTCACAGGAAAAAAAGAAACATCAAAAACATAAACCAACAGATGCCCCAAATGCAAACATAACTCCCAAATGCTCACTGAATGCATAATGAACCTTCTTTAGATTTCTTGTTCTCTAGATTTCTTGGATCTCAATCTTCTATCACATCACTGCTGAAATCTTGACACTGTTCAGAAAATGCTGATTTATCTTCTACAACAGGAGCTCTAACAGTAGTGCAGGTTTAATCCCAATCTCAGGTTCATATTAATGCGCTCATTCTAGTACAGTATCTTTCTACACACATAGTTCATTTACAATGACTTGTAAAGGTGAGCCAGAGAGATCTGATAATTTTCATATGCTTATTTCTCAGGTGCTAGTTTGATTAGAGTAGTGACTGCTGGGGGAAACAGTAGCTCAATTGATGCCATTTTAGCCAACATGGAGCAGTGGTTAGCACAACATTGCGTGTTCGTTGTTGGAACGTTTTTAAAAAATGGCGACTCTGTGATTGCTACTCAACTTCTATTACACATTAAGTTCAGTATTCCTCGTCACGGTGCTGTGCCCTCTCAGAACATAATTAAAAAATGGGCTGAAAATTTTCATAACCATGCTACTGCCTTGAAAACAAATCCACTCCGCAAGCCACGTACAGTTCAAACACCAGAAAATGTTGAAATCTGCAATAAGGAATCCGCATCGTTCAGCTAGGAAACATATTCTTGCTTTGTGAATTTCACAAATAAAAAATGGCATTAAAAGGTAAGTGTAATGGTTGTATTTTCAAATAAAAGTTGTGATTAATTACTGTGTTATTTCATTTCAAAAATCATCAGGTCTCTCTGACACACCCTGTATGTAGGGCTGGGCAATATGACAAAAATATCACATCACGATCCTTGAGGACATTTCGACAATACACAGTGCATATTATGATATGTAATAAGGTTATGACATTACCTAATTATAAAATGACATCAAGTCAACAACGTCCACTCAGTACCACTTAAGCAGTAATTTTTTAAAACTTTAACAAAATACATCACTATACTAACAATAAAGTGTATCACAACATTTATCACGATATTGATATTATATTGATATATCACCCAGCCCTACTTGTATGGCTGATACTTGAAATATTTTATTAGACACAAGTCTAAAAGAATGAAATGTGAGCATGAAATGTTCACTAATAAATTACAAATTGTAATCATTGGCAAGCTGCTGTGCTATGAGTTAAAAAAAACAATAGGTGTTATTGAAGAATAATAAACAGGGCGACAGTATCTCTGCATCAGGCTGCATCACACCACAGTATCACTGATTATTTTCCTCTAACAGCATACCCCATCACGTTTTATTTCTTACTATAGGTTTTGTCACCTCTATGTTGAGCAGCCAGGACTGCAGGTTGGCCACTGCCTCCTCTCCTAGTGCCAGGTTCCAGACCACCACATACAGAGCTTTGTCCGTGAAGAAACACTGGTTTACAGTGGACATGCTGGCTGGCCCCCCGATATCCCATACGTTAAAGGACACGGAGTCGACCTGTTTGTGTAAATAATAGGCAGTTAAATCCCCTCAGACCAGATGTAGTGTTACACATTGTAATGGCTTTTACATTACTTTATGAACTGTTTGAGCAATGTGGGAAAACAAATTGGATGTGTATTGATATACAGAGGTGTAGCAATCAATTCCACTAAGCATGCCCTTGCTTTTTCATTACACTAAAATACATAAATAAAGAACAGCTGTCAGCTCTACAAATGAAATCAGTTATTTTACACAAGAGCTGTACAAGAGCTGCAGAGACTGGACAAATAAAAATGACTTAAGTGTATTAAAAGACTCCCCAGATCAAGTTGGAGAAATTGGTGTCAAATCTTAAATGCATCAACTAGCCAACCAGGCAAGTGGAAGCTTCAGTATGCTGCCTCATTCATGTTTTGGTTGTCCAGAAAACAGCTGAGAGGCCAATAACAGTAAGGAACATAATGCAATAAAGTAACACAAACTAGTCAGGTAAGTACAGTATTACATAAACCCAAATTTTTAAAAGATGTTTCTAATTTAAAATATATTTTTGCACCCTTAACCCAGTCAGCAAGCTGTTTTCATTGATAAGCTGTGGGGTTTTCTCTTGACATTGCACATAAAAGATATTTTGATAAAAGAATAAAAGAGTATTCTGGTAAACTGGGATGTTTGGACGCTGTCGTCCCCCACTGCCACTCAGTCACTCAGGTTTGTTGACGATGGAGTGGTGGGATGCTTTATGTCCCAGGGCTCCCTCAT
>JAOVVH010000004.1:8723034-8733297 GCA_028566435.1 Scorpiodoras heckelii
TGTAAAGCTGCTTTGGGACAATGTCCATTGTTAAAAGCGCTTTAGAAATAAAATTGAATTGAATTGAATTGAATATTATTTTTGTCTTGCATAAGTTGCATAAGTGACTATATACAATATAGTTACAGCACTGAGGTGTCACACTACCATGAAGACCATTTCATCTAAATAAACTTTTTGATTTGTGGGGGCAGTGGTAGCCCAGTGCGCTAGGACTCTGGGTTGTCGATTGGAAGGTTGGGATCAAGCCCCAACATCAGAACTGCCCATGCTGGGCCCCTGGTCAATGCCCTCAATCCGCCGTCCAACCCAGCCACCAAGGGGTGCGCAAAGCACACATAGCACCAGTCCCAAGCCTAGTCAATGGGAGGGTTGCATGAGGAAGGACATCCAGCACAAAAAAACACGCCACAGTGACCCCAAGGATGGGAGCAAGCTGTTAAAAGTAAGAGAAAAAGATTTTGATTTGTGGAAGTCAATAACAAGTACAATTTTTTTCTTTCAGTGGTTGTTGAATGAGAGAGAAAAAAAATGCTGGTCACTTGACCATGTAATAATTTTGTTAATCTGGGCTACTGATTTATCCTCCATGGTTATATAAAGGGTTTAAGATCAGGACTGTGTTATCTCAGGAGACAGAACAGAGCTGAACTACAGCAACGCTAACAGGACAGAAACTAAATTCTATAACAAAGCAACTATGCTGGTTTTGTTACTAAAGAGTGTAAGAGGGCACGATTCTAGAAAATACACATACACATTATCATGAGAATAATTTCTTGGGGAAAAAAGCAAGACCTTGTGTTAAAGTTCAAATACAAGTCACTGTTAAAGCTAGCATGATAAATAACTGGAACAAAAAGGCAGCAGTGGGATTAGTTATCACAGCTGTCTGAGCTGGAACAGACCCAGTCTCTGGGGTTTTAAAAGCTCTGAGTGTATTGTGTGTGTGTGTTAAAATGAATCTGTAATGATCTGTCTACAGTCAGTATGTAAGCATGTGTGTCCATCTCTATGTATGAGTATGTGGGAATCTCTCATTTTAAAGGGGTTAAACTGAGTATTAGCTCACTGTGTGAGTTCACTGTGTCAGGAGGTTTAAGGGATTGTTTGTTCAAGATGAAATCTGTTTAACTCGGAACCCTGTGAGTCAGAAGGACGTTCATTCAACCCACACTACCAGCTGCCAGTGCAGGGGTCAGAGGTCAATGTCTAAGGTGTTTTTCAGTCTTAAGATGTACAGCTGTAATGTACCATATCTTGGTAAACATTTAAACAGAGGAGTCAGAATTATGAGCTGAGAGTAGATTTTCCCCTTCTTGTGTTAATGTTGATGTCTAGGTGTTTGAACCTGTAAAATGAATTCTTTTGTATCTCTTGGAAGAAGCATGACAAAATTAACCAGCTTTGTGAAAGTGGCGAGAAATCCTACTTTGAAGTAAAAGACTGTAAAGGTAATGAGTGCACGCATGGACAACACAGTGGCATGGGCGTCCAGACAAGCAGATTTCATCCCTTGGCTTTAAGTTTTTTATTCATAGCTATCCAACAAGTAGGATCAACAACCAGATAAATAAATAATCACTATCCTTAAAGGCTCTTATGAAATACTTTTTCATCTGGTATGCATGTTTAATGTGCTTCATGCTCACTATGTGTTCTGAATCCCACCTCCTGCTGAACTACACACATCAGCCAAAGTGCAATATGAGTGTCAGTGAAATATTTTTATTGATATATGGATTAATTCGTGTCAAACAGTTGCCAGACAGTCTTTTATCAGATGAAGATAATCTATAGTCTGTATGATTGCATATAACTAGCCAGCTAGCTCTTCATACTTCATACTTTAATACTTATATTAAGCTAGCTAGAAGTTTTTAGTCTATACAATGTCTTGGGACTGGGCAACACATTGGAGCGTTTACTTGCCTGGTGAGCTATCTAATACATTTATGATTTGTCCAGTCCTGAGTGGCAAGGATGCAAAATATGCTGATGTAGACTTTAGTATCTGCTTCATTAGCTTTTTTTTTTTTTTAGTAACTATGCCTTTAACATATAAATCACAATAGTGTAATACATATATGACATAAATGTGTAAAAAATAGTCATGGTTAAAGTGGCAATTCAACAGTGAAGTAATACATGTGTAACATATTGAATGAGCATCAACTACATAGCAAACGTTTGCCACGTTAGAAAATGTTAAACATCAAATTTTGTCACAGTTTGTGAACTTGGATTGATCTGTAAATTGTCTGAATTTCCACAACTTCCATCATGAGGGGGCAACAGTGAGTATGAGACCATTTGTTGTTGTTGGTTGGGGTTTATTGCCACATCAGCATGATAACGGCTATATATGTGCCATATCCAGTTCTGGTTCATATAAAGTTTATGAAGTTTTTAGATGCTGGGCAGCTTATAGCTCATTTTCTTTATTACATGAGGTGTACTAGTTTGACATGTGTTAGGTAATTGTGTATTTTCCTTGATGAGGTCTCATTGAAGAGGTCTTTGATATTATCTTCACGGAAACATTTTTGTCTTTGTGGCAGCAGGGTAGGGCATTCGATCAATATGTGTGTTTAATTGTCAGGGTCACGTTACAGTATTGGCAGGTAGGGGGTTCTTCTCCTGCAAGTAGGTGTTTGTGTGTCAGCTGGGAGTGTCCTATGCGCAACCTTGAGTGTCGGTTCTCCATCTTATGAGACCATTTGACATGAATTGACTTAACATACAGGATATAGACAAAAGTATTCATACACCTACACATTATACCTAGAGGAGCTTTTATGAAACTCCATTCTTCATCCATAGGCATTAATATGGAGTTGGTTCCCCCTTTGCAGCTAAAACATCTTCCACTATTCTGAGAAGGCTTTCTACAAGATTTTGCAGTATGTTTGTGGGAATGTTTGCCCATTCATCCAGTAGAGCATTTGTGAGGTGAGACAATGATTGAGGATAAGAGGGCCGGGGTCGCAATCTCCATTCTCGATCATCCCAAAGTTGTCCGATGGAGTTGAGATCAGGGTTCTGTGTGGGCCAGTCAGGTTCTTCCACACCACACTCACCAAACTGTGCCTTTATGGACCGATTTGTGCACTGGAGCACAGTCATGCAGGAACAGAAAAGGGCCTTCCCCAAACCATTCCCACAAAGTTGGAAGCATACAATTGTCCAAAATGTCTTGGTATGCTGAGGTCTGAAGATTTCCCTTCACTGGAACTAAGGGGCCTTGGCCAACCACTGAAAAACAGCCCCATAGCATTATCCCACATCCACCAAACTTTACAGTTGGCACAATGCAGTCACTGTGCTTGGTGATGTAAGGCTTGCATGCAGCTGCCCATTCATGGAAATCCATGCCATGAAGCATCCGGTGCACAGCTTTTGTGCTGAGGATGTTTGGAACTCTGCAGTTATTGAGACAGCAGAGTTGGTGACTATAATGCACTATGTACCTCAGCACTCAGTGACTCCGCTGTGTAACTTGATGTGGTCTGCCACTTTGTGGCTGAGGTTCCTAAACGCTTCTGATTTGTTGCAATGGTGGCATCCTATTACAGTACCACACTCCAATTCAGTGAGATCTTTAGAATGACCCGTTCTTTCACAAATGTTTGTAAAGCCAGACTGCACAGCTAGGTGCTTGATTTTGCACACCTGTGGCAATGTAACTCCATGAAAAACCTGAATTCATTGATTAAGAGTTGTGTCCGAACACTTTTGTCCATATAGTGACTGTATATCTGAAACTCACACTGACTATCAGCAACCTGGCATTCAAATATACAGTATATGCACATTTTGAATTTGTGAAGTGTGTGGTGTTCCTTACATTATTCTTGACTCCACTGGGTCTCTCTAGTAGCCAGGATGTGGTGCGGATGCTGTGATCAGACGGAGTGAAGACGGTGGTTTTTCCAGTCTGAAGGGCTGACAGTAAAATACTCTTCCCCTGATGCGGTGGCCCAACAAACATCAACTTCATCAACCTGCAGGGCTCGGCGCAGCGCAACTCAGCACGTAGGAATGCCAGCACAGCTGCTGGACCTGACACAAACACACACACATAGGGTTAAACAATCGGTGCGTTATGGAAATAATAGGATTAATTACCAAAACTGTGAAAGGCAGTGCAGTCAGCTTTAGACTACTGTATAATAGGACATAGTGAAACTATTAAAAATATTAGTCTAGTATTAGCCAGCTGATTGACAAGCTCACAATTCTTCCAGAAATTCTGAAACCTGAAACAAAACTTCGCCTCTGTTATAAATGTAACTAGGTGCATTGCTGTGCTGTACCATCCCTGCAGACGTCTGCGGGCACATTGCTGATGTTTAGTTCGTCTATGTCCAGCTGCCAGAGGTTTGAGAGCTGGCCCAGTTCAGCCGGGAGTTCCTGGATCCCTTTATTACTGTGGAGAACAAGCCACGCTGAATTACTGAGAGATTTCAGCAAGCATGCCACCAACCATGAAAGAAAAGTATCTGATTTCATTTTCATCATGTAAATTGCATACAATTTGCTTGTAGACAGTGTACATTTCCCATTATTTGAAACTGCAACCCTTGACTCACTTGGACAGATAGAGCTCGGACAGGGTCTTGAGAGTGCACACAGACGGAGGCACGCACTCCAGCTGGTTGTCGTTCAGGAAGAGGACTTCCAACGAATCCCGCAGGATTTCGGGAAACTGGACGGGACAAGCTGCCAGGAAGAGCCACGAGAATGCAGAAGAGTTAAAGTGAACATGCGCTATATAGCTAAACACTGCACACTCTGATCACCAGCCATAGAAGGCCACAGCAGATCGACTGTGGTACAGAACGGAAAGAGAGCAATCGTTCTCCCGTGACTGGAATCGTCTGAAGCTAACATTAGTGCCTGAAGTGGAGAGAAGGGAAGGTTCGAGTTTGGTGATGAAAGCTGCTAATGGCAGAGTGTTACACAAATGTGGCTTTGTTTAATTAGAGACGCGAGTGTTCATACAGGAAGGTCAAACTCAGGAGCTGCCACGTCTTCATTACCATGTCTTATAACGAGACGCAGCCACCGAGCTTAGAGTGTATAATCAAGCTGCTTGGTATTAAACTCTGTATCAGTTTGGTTCAGTTTCACCTGCAGGCTCATGCAGAAGCCATACACCTCCATCTAAGCCTCTGTATTTGAGCATAGCTTTATACACACCCTTCTGACTGAAGACAATCCTATAATACTACTCACCATTGTAAGAGTCCACTATCTGGATATAGTCTTTCAAATACTTATCGGTGAATTGTGGTAAAAAGAAACCAAAATAACAAATAGCCCAAAGGCCTTCCAGTTCATCCTCTTTTAATGTAACACTGACTTGAGCCTGTCTTCAAAATAGAGGTATAAATGAACCATTTTTTGCCTTGCAAAAGAAAATGCTTGTTTTTACAGCACACAGTCTTTTCTAACCTGTTCTCCACACACACAACAAACGAATAATGAAAGTTACATTTATATAGCGCCTTTTCACAAACACAAGGACGCTTTACAGTGAACATACACCTTTAACACCAATCACACACCGGTGAGAAGCGGCAGCCAATAGTGCACAGTGTACTCTCACCCGGAGACCACAGAACCCTGGGGGGAATGAATTGGGTGCATGGAAGGGAGAGAGGACAACACCCAGGACAGAGCACTATCCACCACTGGGTGGCAGACACACAGCCATTCACATGCTCACACCAGGACAAAACACTCATACATACTCACACACTAGGGGCACTATAGAGACACCAATTAACCTGCATGTCTTTGGACTGTGGGAGGAAACCAGAGTACCTGGAGTAAAACCCATGCGGACACGGGGAGCACATGCAGACTCCACACAGAAAGGACCCAGACCACTCCACCCGGGGATTGAACCCAGGGCCTTCTTGCTGTGAGGCGACAGTGATACCCACCGAGGCACCAGAAAAACTGGTATACCAGTTAATATTTGGTAGGTCCTCAACAGGATCTTGGAAGGAACGTGGCACAGTTGTCATGCTGATGTTTGTTGCGGCCCCAGCATTGAACTCCGATGTTACTTGAGGCACTGTTGCAAACCTATCACGTGAAACGATTCTTGCCAGCCGACGCTGGTCACGTTCGAGTCTTTTCACGGCCATATTGCTGTCGTAAGTTCGAGATTTTCCTGGAATTCTTGTAGCCACGGTACACCCTTGAAATGCTCATACGTGAAAAGGCAAACTTTGCTTCTACCTCTGAAATGCTATGACCCACCTCACGAACTATTAAACCGTGTTGAAAATCACAAAATCGTGATAACTTGCCATTGTCACTGCAGAAACAGCTCTAGAAGCTTCCACAGATATCCATCACTTTACATACGCACTGGTGGACGCAACCAATGATGTGCATAGACGGCGTTGCTATGTATTTTTCATAGGCACTTCAGTGTACATGCTTGACTAGAGACTTTTCAGCCATCATGGCTTACATTCATACTGGATACAGTATGCTTGTTGTTGGCTGTGTCAGCTACTTTGATCTTCGCCCTCATATGGCATTGACTTGACATGGCATTGAAAACTGAGTTTGTGGCACTTTATGATCCCAGCAAACATTGTTGCACACTTCTCTAAGAAGAGCATGATTATAACTAAAACAGGAGAGACAGAATTTTGAAGCTTCCCTAATAAAAACAATAATAATATAGTGACAAAGAGCATGTTAGATTTCCTGATAACTGGTATCAATCATCAGCACACGTTCTTCTGCAATGTGATGTTTATTCTGCCATACAGAGTTGTTGGATACCCGGCACATGCGTTCACATATGTTTTTGCAACAGTGTAATTTGTTGTTTAGGTTTTAATTACATATTTGGATGGAAATATGGCTGCAGCTTTAAATACTTTGCTTTGCCACACATTCTCCCACAGCACAGATGGCAAACTTGCCCACACAGTCTCAGCCCCTCTACTTTCACCATGATGTTGTAATTACAGTGTTACACTATTACAGCTGTGCCTCAGTGACTCATAAGTACCTGGTTCTGGGTCTCTGCGATGCCACGTGGTTAAGAAAGGAAGCCTCCTGGTCTTGGTGTTCTCCTCCGTCCTGATGTTTCTGCACACCAAAGAATACCAGGGAAAGAAAAACAGAGGTCTATTTAACAGCAGGTGGAACTGTGATGATTCAGAGGTGGTTTGGGTTAATGGAGTGGATATGAGTGGTCAGGGTGTGGAGACGGCAATATTTACGCATGTATTTACGTATATTTTCGCATGTGTACATACTGTATATGGTGTGTGTATATGTGTGACCTACTTCCCCAGCTGGTTTCTGGAAAGGTCTAAGGTTCGGAGCTGAGAGCATTTCCATTTGTTTGGAGGTGGGAGAGAAGTGATCTGATTCCCACATAGCTTAAGGGAGACGATGGCCTGGACAAACCACACGCATACACAAGAAATACAATCAGAACACAAAAAAACACAAAACTACACATCCAGTTTGGTTCATAAATAGTTGGACATGGACAAAGGGTTATTTTAGCTGATCACCACAGTATAGTGGAGTTACAATTAAGTAACTAATAGAAGCCCAAAGTGTAGACTTTAGCTTTAATTTAAGGGTATTAGTTATTGTAATTAGAGCACTATCTATATGTGGATCCTATAGACATCATTTTCTCAGTTCCACTTACCATATAGCTAATCTGTGTAGTTCTACAATTACAGACTGTAGTCCATCTGTTTCTCTACAAAAAACTTTGTTAGTCCCCTTTACTCTTTTCTCTAATGGTCAGGACCCACACAGGACCAGGACAGATCAGGTACTGTTTGTGTGGTGGATCATTCAGCACTGATGGTGATGGTGTGTTAGTGTGTGTTGTGCTGGTGTGAGTGGATCAGACACAGCAGTGCTGCTGGACAAATTATGTAGAGAAACAGATGGACCGCAATCTATAATTGTAGAACTACACAGTGCAGCTATGTGGTAAGCGTAACTGATAAAATGGACAATGAGTGTAGAGACGTCATAGGGTCATAAGGTTATACCAGATCGGTGTATATACTCTTCTATTCCCATCATTCTGATATGAGAATTTTTTCTCTTATGCATATAAAAAGTGCTGTACGTCCTACAGTGTTAACACCGAAAATCTGCACTTTGAGCTCACACTCATTATCTACAGCTAAAATAACTATAACATTCTGAATAATGAAAAATTTATGGACCAAACTGAACATTCCAAGGACTTATTCTACGTAAAATCACTTTACACACAATGCCAGATTCTATGAATATGCAAATTAAGAAAACGCCCACAACCTGACACAAGCCCACCTCATTCCCCTGCTAACTGGTATAATAAATGAAAACATTTTACACAGTTCTGCATTTTCATCATAAAACATGCGACCTGGGCAGGACAGTGTGACAGTATTGTTTAAGGATAAACATGAAATCCATCCTGCGTGTGGAAAACTAAAACCAGCTACGTCCATGAATCCATTATCTAGTCCAATAGGCAGAGCTCCAATGTGTTGCCCAGTCAAGCATTATGTTCACATAGTGAATTAAGCTAGTAATTACTAAGCAAGTAATACATTGAAAATACATGAGAATACATGAGAATCCATGGGAGGAAAGAATTTATGTAGCCATAGTCTTTATTCTCTCTAATAATATTCCTGGTATTAAAGCATATCTGTGTATAAACATCAGCGCTGAAGAACACCTTTAGTGACACATTGTACTTTAACTAGATTTGTGCATGGAACTTTTTTCCAAAATCCTGCTAGCACAGTTATTTTTAATTAGTTACTAAGGATGAATGAAAAAGAAATATTGTACATTTTAACATGGTCTTTTTGTCTCACATTTGACACACAGACATAAAAACCTTCCTCTAATGCGTTTTTTTGTTGCTTCCCACAGGATCTTTATGAACCTTTCTGCCAAGGGTCATATCACATCTGCATGTGTATCTGTTTATTGCACACTGGCTGCTTACTCAGAATTATGTATTCATATTAGGCATCATCCCTAAAATATATGTCTAGTGATAGCAGCTTCTGTCAGATCACATCCCTGCAGTGCCACAGCAGAGAGGTGCTTTCCACCACAGAGAAATATTTAAACCTGTCAGAAGAAAGGTTTTCTGGTCAGAAATTCAATACGGAGTAGAGTTTATTTTTCATTCTCTGGTTGTTGGATGGGTAGGGAAAAAGCTCTTGTGTCCATCATTTCTACATCTTGCTGAACCTACTTGTCTACCAGGCCACTTGGGAAAGAAGTATGTAACTAGCTTGTTTTGGGCACTCAGATTTTTTTTTTTCTAAACATGCTACTTGAAATCTAATTTAAGACCAAATCAAATATAAAAGTGCATTAAAATAATTTACAGACAAGTAATGGATTCCATCTGAACAGCATGTAACTATCATTTGCCTCTGTTTAGTAGAAAATATCAAATTATACTATTTTAATGGCCTAAATAGCTCATCAAGACCATTAATTCTTATGATGTAATTTCGGGTTTATTAAAATGAAGATTTATTAAAAAACCCAAACACCCTGCCTTCAAAAATGTGCATGTGCTCATGGTAATTATATTAAATTAGTCAATTTCTGATCCATTCTAACTACACTGTGTATGTGCACCATGAAACATTTTCCATCTGCCCAAATATTTTCCCAAGTGTAGTCACTCCAAAATGCAAATAAGGCTAAATTAGAAATCACATTCGATCTCTTTGGAGTGCTTGCAGTGAGTAAATAATGATGCATTTTGTTCTGTAGAATCATGAGGCCTGGAGAAAATAAACATACAAATTACATTATGTTACGCCTGTGAAACATAAAGTAACAGTGAGGAAGTACACTTTAAATGATAACATCAAGCTTTAGATGTGCAGAACTGAACTGAAAGCACAGAATTGTAGAGAATGCCTTTGCACGTTGTAGCATTAATATTTCCCTTCACTGGAACTACACAGCTAAAAACTTGTTCAAGCATGACAATGCCCCTGTGTACCAAACAAGGTCCATGAAGACATGGTTTGTCAAGATTGTTGTGGAAGAACTTGAGTGGCCTGCACAGATCCCTGACCTCAACCCCACTGAACACGTCTGAAATGCGAACTGGAATGGCGACTGCACCCCGGGCCTCCTGGTCCGATATACTGTGTATATATATATATATATATATATATATATATATATACAGGGGTTAGACAATGAAACTGAAACACCTGGTTTTAG
>JAOVVH010000004.1:8733397-8747930 GCA_028566435.1 Scorpiodoras heckelii
AACCTTCACACTCTGCTCTTACTGGTGCAATGTACAATTAATGAAGATTGGCCACCAGGCTGGTCCAATTTAGCCATCAAACCTCCCACACTAAAATGACAGGTGTTTCAGTTTCATTGTCTAACCCCTGTAAGTGCCCAATGTCACTAAAGCTCTTGTGATGAATCTCCACAGTCACACACTAAAATCTAGTGGAATCCTTCCCAGATGATTCGAGGATATTATAACAACACCAGCTCTATGTTAATGCCCATGGTTTTGAAATGGACACATAAACTGAAATACATGAAAAACTGCTACTGAAGCCTATGCAAAATACACAGCAAAGCCACCTATGCACGTCACTGGTTGTGTCCGCCAGTGCATATATAAAGCGATAGACATCTATGGAAGCTTCCAGAGCTGTTTCCACTGTGAGAATGGTAAGTTATCATGATTTTATGATTTTCAATGCGGTTTAATAGTTGGAGCTCATGAGACGGGTCACAGCATTTCAGAGGTAGAAACAAAGTTTGGATTTTCACGTATGAGCATATCAAGGGTGTACCATGACTACTAGAATTCCAGCAAAACCTCGAACTTACAGCTGCAGTGTGGCAGTAAAAAGGGTGAATGTGGCCAGTGTTGGCTGGCAAGAATCATTTCACGTGATAGGCGTACAACACTGCCTCAAGTAACATTGGAATTCAATGCTGGGGCCTCAACAAACATCAGCGTGAGGACTGTGCAACGTTCCCTCCGAGATCCCATGGAGTACCAGTTTTTCTGGTACTTCAGTGGATAGGTATGATGGCCAGGTGTCCACATACTTTTGGCCATATACTATACTTAATGATGCTGATTAATTAATGATTTTCAACACTGAATGATTTCCCTGTGAGATTTCCTGCTCTGCTTTGTTTTTAGACATAGAATACCTCATGGATAGGGCTTGTAACTCATTCACTCATGTTTAGCACCTGGAAATTTTCCACAAGGGGGTGCTGCTGTGCTTTTCATCCAATGATACTGTGTCCTTATTTTTAAATTAATGCATCAGAACCACTACAGAAACCTTTTTCATACATTTCAGTCTTCACACATGACAGGATAACAGCCAGGGTGATTTGGAGTCACTTGTCAGGGTTTATGTGCCATCCCAGTCATCCCATTGGTCAGAGCGTGAACGGTGCCACTGAGTGAATGGGATCATCTCTCATAGATTCTTGATATTGGTGGCTTGGCATAATGAACTGCACCAGCAACTACATCAGATACTCTTCAGATTCCTTTACAATCTTAAAGACACATCTCTTCAAGAAGCATTCTGTCCAAATTACCTTTTATTAATTGTTACTGCAGCTTGCCTTCTCCAGCTTGGAGGATTATAACTTTATGAAATGCATACAGCACTCCTGGGTGTTCAGTATGCATCCCTGTCACTTGTAAATCGTGTTGGAGAAGGTGCCAAAAGAATAAATGTAAACATAGAAAACAGTCATTGCATCCACATTGCTAGGCTATGCTCTTCTGAGGCTTGCAACAAATCTAACCTGAGGCTCAGTATGTCTATGTTTGGAGCAAAAGAGAGTTTTTCCCTGTCTGTCAAACTGCTCAAGTGTAAAATTACATCTGGGATGTTGGAGATAATGCTGCTCCATGTCATTTCACTGCTTACATACTCCCTCTTCTTTTTGCACGTGTGTTATTGTAGCAGTTATAGTAATTTACTTATTTATAGTAGCGTTTTACAGTTTGATTCGTTTGCATTTTGTGTGCATTTATTTAAACTACCACTTACTGTCAAACACAAACAAATAATTAAAGTACTGTAGAAAAATTTTAGGAAACAATTTAAAAAAAATTTGTAGTAGCACACCTCATTTTTCATTAGTGTTTTATAATAAGTGTGTTTTATAATAACTACAGCAGTCTAATTAGCTGTTAATGTTTTAGGTGTTCAAATATCGTAGTTAATTATTTGTAGGTATTGTAAAGCATATGTGGAATTATGGTGGTTTATTCACTTGTTAATGTTGTGCAGTATCTTTTTAGTAGTGCAGTCAAATTAACACGTTAACCAACGTCTTAACGCGTTAAAGAATTAATTGCGATTAAAAAAAATTTACGCCAGTAAAAATTTTAACGCAGATTAAAAATTAGCTACATGACGCAAACCAGCGGCACCATCAGCAACCACAATGCTGAATGTTAGGATCTCCTAGCTCATTAGCTATCATAAACATTGCTAAAGCTCGAAAGGAACAATGGAGAACAAAGACAGTGTAACGGTTTTTGGGGTGCTCTATTTTTGTATGTTACATCAGTTTAATGAGCGACGGAGATGACAAAGGCGATGGATCCGCATAACACACACGCAAAGTCCTTCCCTTCTACTGTGGCGGTGGGTCTCTGAGGTAAAATCGAATCAGTCAATAATGTTGCAGCAGCACAACAGAACTTCTTGTGAAGTGATATACCCATGCTCCCTCGCTCCCTACACACTGTGCAGTTCCCTTTAAATAAAAAAAAAAATGAAAAGACATCAATCATTTTTAATATTTCACTTTTATCAGATAAAGTCAAGTGAATAATGAGGCAACATTCAACAGTCGTTTCTTAAAATAGACCAGTGATAAACGGCAACAACATTTTGAAACGGCCCTACGATGCTGACCTGCACGTACAACGCAAATCAAAATGTGCGTTAAAACTGCGAATAACGCGACTAAAAAAATTTATCGTGTGATTAACGCGATTAAAAAAAATGATCGCTCGATAGCTCTACTTTTTAGTATGGTAGTTAATTATCGGTGTTTTACAGTAGGTAAGCAAGTAGGTAAGCACTGGTGGATGCAACCAATGATGTGCATAAGTGGCGTTGCTACGTATTTTGCATATGTGCTAGTTTTTCTGGCACGTTAGTAGTGTAGTTTGTTTTGTTAGTGCAATTACTATAGCTAAATTACTTCATCAGCTTTGTTAGGTTATGTATTTGGTGTTTTATTCAGTATTTGTTCTACTCCAGCAGTTATCATTGTGTGTTTTTTTTGGCTGGTATGTCAAACTGCTTAACTCCATGGCTCAACATGTTTGTTATTTAAACAGTACATGTGATGCTCTGGTAGTTTACTTAATTATTAGTGTTTTCACAGTAAAAATGCTTTCATGGTAGTTTACCCACTTGTTAGTGGTACCTATATGTTTTTACAAAATAAGTACTACTAAAGCAGTCATGAAAACTTACTTTCCCCAGGGGGTGTATTTACAGTAGGGGTGCTTCAGCTGTTATGGCAGTTGATATGTTTGCTAATATTTTATGGTATGTTTCAATAAAAGTTTCACTAGTTTACACATTGTTAATGTTTTTTATGGCGTGTTATTCCAGTACATATTAAAAACCTTTAATCATGCAAGCAAAACTATATTTTACATAGTCCATAAAACTATATTTTACTTATAGTCCAGAAAATACTGTGATCCTCCACACAGTCTCTGTTAGAGCTATTTTGTAATGGTGTACTTGATGGTACGCTTGTGAACAGACTCAACTGACAGCACGTCATGAAAACATGCACTTGATATCTGAAGTATTCCTAGTGTTGACACCCAGGCCACCTGGACCACTGAACTTTTTGAAAAACAGACATCAGCTTCCTACTAATCAGGATGCACAGACACATCCCTTGTTCTTTTTTTTTCTCCTTTCAGTTATTGCAGATCTTTTTTTCTACTCTGTGTGTGTATTCTGAATTTGAAGCTCTGAATCATCAGTGGTGCAACGCCAAAGTTGGGGATTTTATCTGCCAAGCCTCTGCAACCGCTTTCTTAATCATGCAAAGGAAAAAGTAGAGCCATCGGAGGAAGATTTTTATCTTTTATTTTCTCTCGCGTTAGAAATTCAGTCTAGGTAAATCTTACTGGATACTTTTTTAAGATCCAATGCTTACTGTAAAGTTGTACGAAACATCACAGACATAATGCTGTGCTTTAACGTTTTGTTTCTTGTGTCCTCATGCAAGATATACAGACAGGTGACAAATTAAAGGGAAAAAAAAAAACAGTGGCTCTGTGATGCTTTGGGGGCTGTTTCTTTATTTTGCTGGCATGGCTTGCCTTCACCTGTCCCCTTAGAATAATGTGTCACTGTAACGCAATACAACACTCTTCTGATTGATCACTTATCAGGACATATCCTATCATATAGTTGCTTCCAGGATAACTTTGCCCTCATCCACAGGGCATAATGGGGTTTGATGAAAATAAAAATGATGTTAATCATACACCATGGCCTTCACACTCATCAGATCCCATCCCAATTGAACACCTGTGAGAGATTTTGGAGCCATGTGTTAAACAGAGTTCTGTAACACCATCATCATCAAAACACCAACTGGTTGAAAATCTAAAATCAAATGAAAATCAATTCAATTCCAGACACTTGCTGAATCTATGCTAAGACATACTGAAGCTGTTTTGATGTATTGTGCCAGCCCAATAGCTTACTAACACACTTCACATCGGTTTTTCCTTTGTCATCCAACTGTATGTTTTACTCATATCAGTTACATCACACACTTGAAATGAAAGTGTGAAAGTGATTTAGGCCACTGTCAGTCTGGCACTAATAATTATAACAATAACAGCAGTTTTTAATTACAGCAAAACCAAACAAGTCTGAAAATCTCTTTGCCAGCAAACAGATATTCTGTCCAAATAAATATCACAAACATTGCACTCACACACACGTCCAACACGAGCGTAATGCCATCATGAGGCTAGACAGAGAATTACACATCAAAAAAAGATCAAATTCCCATGACCTTTGACCAGTGTTTTATCGGTGATTTCATTTTTTCTGCCTTTATTTTATTGTATTGTGAGCTCTCTTTCTTTTATGGTGTATTAAGGTTTATCAGTGTTTATAGTGTCCTGTGTTTTATGGTATATTGGCTTTTGGTTGACTTTTTTTAAATTACTTAATCAATATTTGCATTATGTTGTCTTCAGTCTACATCACAGTCACACACGACTTGTGTTGTTAGGTGCTTTAGTGCTTTTAGATGTTTAATAAATTAATTTATTTACTTCACCTGAACATATGATATGTCTGAACTGTACTCAAATTCAACCTACATCCGATGCTGATTGTGTCTTGGCTCAAATCAGTCTTGTCGATGCTACATACTGGCTATATAAACATAATGCATAAACAGGCTTCAACGTTTAGACATCTTACAGCTAGTGACAGAATCATACACAATAATCAAGAGCAACTACACAAAATATATGCCATACCACCATAATATTCTACAGCCAAGAGCCTGAACCTCTATCAGCAGGGCAACACTCACTCACTCAATCATTATCTTAACCGCTTATTCCTGTTTTCAGGGTCACGGGAGAGCCGGTGCCTAACCGGCGGCATAGGGCGTAAGGCAGGATCAGCCCTAGACAGGGCGCCAATCCATCGTAGGGAACACGTACACCCACATTCATACACACACACACACTAGGGGCAATTTAGAGACACCAATTAACCTAATATGCATGTCTTTGGACTGTGGGAGGAAACCGGAGTACCCGGAGGAAACCCACGCAGACACGGTGAGGACATGCAGACTTCACACAGAAAGGACCCAGACCGCTTCACCCGGGGATCGAACCCGGGACCTTCTTGCTGTGGGGCGACAGCGCTAACCACTGCGCCAAAGTGCCGCAGCATGGCAACACGTCACAGAAAAATAATAGCACTGACAATCTCTAAGATATCATTCGACTGTAATAACAACACTCTGGAATGCTCAATTACAATGACTTGGGCAGTGGTATCTCCACATAAATACGAGAAAATGTTGAAAAGAAAGAGATGCGTCAGTCCAGTGTCAACACTTTGAAACAGCCACAGATAAAGGTGCATTTTTTTGTCTTATTATAATTCCATAAAGAGGAAAGAAAGAGAATCTGGTGAGGAAACACCAGCATGTAATAGCATATGTAATAACAGAAAAGTCGTAATACCATAAATTACAACAGAACTTACTTGCCTCATGAACAACCCACAGGATTAAACATAACTGTAAATGGATTAAATGTTCTTAGGTCTTAGGCACCCTATTGTTTTTAGGTACAATTTTTGTTCTTAATGTTTTTTTGAATTCTGGATTACTGAGTCAAATACAAAACGATTTCATATTTTCAAATGTTACTTTTCCAACAACAAAAAAAAGCTAAACAAAAAATGCTTGTATGTCAGTAAGCAACATATTACACAACAGACCACTTTTCAGACAAAACATAATGAAGGCTGCTGGGTTTTCACTGCAAAAAAAGAAGTAAGTGTGACAGTCAAAGTCTCCAGAAGAGCTGTGGCAGATTCTCCAAGTCTCTCAGTAAAACTTAAAAGCTAATTTCCTTAGAAACCTGCACACATTGTACCTGGGAACACTGTTTAAGAAAAAGACACACCAAATATTGACTTCCTTGTGTTTATTACTGTTTACTGCACTTTATAGTGCTTTCTTTTAGGCAGAAACAGCTTCATTATTTTCGAAGGCATCTTTGCTTCACAGCGAGTCTTTGCATGCGCCTAAGACTTCTGCATCGTTCTGTACAGTAAATAGCTCGTAAGTTTTACTCGAAGTCTTGGAGAATCTATCAAAGCTCTTCTGGAGATTTGATCATCAGATTTACTTCTTTTTTTTCTTTTTGCATGTAAAACCCAACAGCCTTCATTATGTTTTTTGTCTGAAAAACCTTTTTGTGTAATATTAAAATATTTTGTTGGAATATGTGGAACTATAAAATCTTTTTGTACTGACTCAATAATGAGAATTCCATCAATAACAAACATAAATGTAAAATGTACCTAAAACAATAGTGTGCCTAAGACGTTTGCACAGTACTGTATATATTTTCTAAAACTGTCAGTGTTATAGGAAGATAATCAAAGCTGCTTCATATCAGGCTGCATCACACCACACCATAGTCGACAATTTTCCTATTACCTATTCCAATTCATGTATTATTCCTTAAATAATAGACACAAATTGGCAAACAAGAATGTTTTTTTCCTTAAACACAGTCTTTGTCACATTTTCTAACATCGCCAATGTGCTCATTAGGATGCTTGGTCACTCTAAAGATAAGCCACAATTTGGATTTGAGAGACATTTAAATATAGCTTCTTTAAATGTTCTACACATTTTATAAAACACTGTCCTCACCTCAAGCTCAAATATGTACGAGGGCAGTTCCTTCAGGGCGTTCTCTGAGAAGTCCACCTCCTTCAAGTGGGTCCTCCAGAAGATAGAGATTGTATCAGGGAGACTCTGGATCTGGTTGGACGCAGCTTTGCAGATTTTCTACATAAAAAGGAACACTTTGTTTACACTAGAACATAAAGGATGTAAAGGACAAAGAGGGCTCCAGGAATCAGCACCGTATACAACAGAGACACAGCACGCTGATATTGCAGGATATGCCACTGCTAAGGAAGAAAGTGTTTTTGATTGTAATCCTAAAACATACATATTCCATGACAGGGAAAGAAAGGAGTGTGCAGATGAACACACCAGAGGACAGGCCCAGGGGTCCGGGAAGTGGCTTAGCCTGTTCTTGCTGATATTGAGGCTGCTGAGGGACTTGAAGCAGTGCAGCACACGGAATGGGAGATCAATCAGGTTGTTATCAGATACATCCAACTCCTGAAGCCTACGCAGCCCTATCCAGTTAGTGCCTGCAGAAGAAAAAGAAAGAGAGAGAGATACAGAAAAAGAAAGAATGATAGAATGGGAATTTAGTTGTTATTTACACATACACATGTTCTTAAAGGGCTATATTCAGAGTCTGTGACTTGTCCTTGAGACAAGTTAAGAAGTCTTTTTCAATCTTTGTTTGTGGAGGAAAAAAAGCTTTCCATGAAATGTGTCATATTTATGTATTTAATTCTGGCCTCAAATGGCATTCCCCTGTTTTTGAAAGTGTATTTACAGCCCAAAACATACATCTCAAATGGGGTTAAACTGTCAGCTAGTACTGCTGTTGCTCAGGTAAGGAACAGCAGCAATGGCTGACAGTTTTTTATTATTATTATTATTATTATTATTATTATTATTATTATTATTATTATTATAGGTAAATGTTCCCAATAAAGCCTCCCAGTGATCAATTTGGCTCAAACTTTGCAGTTTTCCTCAGAATGTTAGTTTGAACATATCTGCCCATTCTGGTCAAAGAGTTTCAGTGATATGATGCAGAAAAGTCATACTGGTACCCATTTGATCAATGTGTTGCAGCCACATAGGGGTGAAAATGTCAAAAAGTTTTTGGTAATTAATGGCTTTCAGGCTCTGATGATTATGACAAGACCTACTTTTATGTGACTGAATGAAAATCCTAGAACTAGTTTGAAAAGTGCTAATTGTATATAGTTAATGAATGAAAAAAAAAACTATGCATTTTTGCAAAGCAGTTGTAATTGCAAAGTTGTTAGGGCTCATGCACAGAAACATGGGAATCCAGTTACATGTGAAAATATATAGGGGTATGCTTGATTTTCTGGAATAGTGCCCCCAGTGGATAATCCCATGAAAATTCAGTATGTCTCAGAGACTGTGTTCATGCACATCCCATTCAAGTTTCATATAAACTGATCAATACTAAGTGTGTCAAATCTGTGCTGTAACCTGACTGGTTCATGGCATCTGCCATTTTGAAGCTACTGTATCACACTTATAGGCCCTATGTGATACTTGCTTATAGAAGCTCTATACTAATGAGATTATCTTTGGTGTTTTTGGAAAAAAAATTTTGAGTGTTATAGCATCCCTTAGTGATGCAGGTGCACCAAGCTTTTTTGCTCCACCCCAGAACTGTATGGCATACAGTCTGTATGGCATACGGTGTAGGAGTTCAACGCATTTGGCTGTGCCACAGCACCACTTATAGTCTGATTGGGCTGGTGTTGAACGCCTGAGTAGTGGGAGGGACTACTACCTATTGACCAAGTTTCATGTCTGTAAGACAGAAGAAGAAGAAGAAAATTCTTAACAAATACAAGACGGTTGGAAACAAGTGCTTGGAAACTAATAAACATAAGACAACTGCACACCCAGAATACATCTTGTAATTAGTTAGCTGCTTCCAATATGAAAACAAAATTCTATAGGCCTTACTTATATAAAACTTGTTTTTATACATTAATAAAATTAAGTTGAACAAAATCAGTGTGCAATAAAAGAGATCTTTTACCCACAGTGGTCGGTTCCTCTTCATGGTATTTCACTGACTCAGAAAACTGCAATGGACGATGCAGTTTGAGATGGTGAAATAAATTTGTCATGCTGCTACTTTTAGTCGCAATGTTTTTTACTGCATTCTTTGCACAACACTCTACTCATCCCTCCAGAAGACAAACCATTTCCATACAACTGACCCATGTATGGTCTTTTTTGGAATTAAATCTTCGCCACTGGTTTCATTTTCCCCCATTGTTGATGCTGACTCACTTGAGTGAGCATGATGAACGTGGAGAAATTGCTACAGCGGCATACACCAAGAATGGTGTGCCAGGGTGGTGTTTGTGTACGAGTGTGATTGAGTGTGTGTGTGTGTGTGAGAGAGAGAAAGAGAGAGAGAGAGAGAGAGAGAGAGTTCTACAAAGTTCTTTGGTGCTCTGTTTTAAACACACTCGGATGGTAATCTGCATAGCCTAGACATACTTGATACTACGAATATGGCCATTTTCTAAATCGTGTATAAAACAGTACCGAATATAAATGACATTTGTTCTATACTTCACACAAGCCTCTGTTTAGGTCAACTCTGTACTGCATGCACAAATTCTCTCCAGCTGTCCATTTTCTAAGGTCTGAATAATGATTGTGTATTTGTAGTACTAAGTCATCACAACATGCACACAACACAATACTGAATATGGCTTAAAGTAAACTGTAAACTTTTCAACATTTCCCCCCTGAAATCCCTTTTAGGGATTTTACGCATTCTTTTACAAAACAGGGAGAGCTTAAAGTCTTACTGGAGAACCTGAGAATTAAACACGACAGGTCAAAGTTATTGCACCATAAAATGTAAGAGTCTATTGAATTCCAATATGCAAATGCAGCCTGGTTTACTATTTGCATATTCCTATCTCTTGTCTGAATTTTTTTCATGATGGAACTGCCATGCTGCGAGCAATTTATTGTTCAGTACAGAAGCTTATATTCTTCAAATCAAATCAATTAGGTAACTTCAAAACATTATGTTTACTTTAAATTCAAACAATTCCTGCATTACGTTGGTTTCATTGCACAGCAAGGTTTAAAAACTGATTTACAATACTGTGGAATATTTCATCACTTATAAATAGTGCTGTGTTAATCGCGGTTTTAACACACATTTTGATTTGCGTTGTACACGCAGGTCAGCATCGTAGGACCATTGAAAATGAAAGAGAAACGACTGCTAAATATTGCCTCATTATGCACTTGACTTTATTTGATAAAAGTGAAATATTAATCATGATTTGTCTTTTTGTTATTTTAAATTAAAAAAATAGTTTCTGTCTTTTGTTCATCTGATATAGCTACTGATTAAAGTTGGAGTTTAATTAAAGGCATCAATTCGCCAATTTAAATTAGAGTAATGCAGCACGTTGCAACCAAGAGTAAGTTTACATTCCAACCACAACCAAAACATAAAATACATCAAAGTTAAAATACATCACCCACTGTTCATAGAGGTTTCATCACATTTATTTCAAAAGTGCCTACAGCATACAAAATGAGTCTGAACAGCAGTGTTTATCATGCTAAATACAGCCGAGTGCTGTCAGTGTAATCAGCTCTCTGCTGTTGATGACATTGCACAGCGTTACAAATAGAGCCGTTTTAGTGACTGAGTTCCCTATGAAGAGCCCTTGGGATTCTGTACCCTGCGTAGTGTGTAGGGAGCAGGGATACAGCTTAGGGACACTTGCGATTGGAATGCAGCCTAAAATGAGTAACGTAACGATCAATTTCGTAATATTTGTGTTCGTTGACGTTGCCGCTGGTTTGCGAAATTTAACTAATTTGTAATCTGCGTTACAATTTTTAGTGGTGTTAATTTTTTTTAATCGCGATTAATTCTGTAACGCGTTAATGTATTTGTTAATGCTTTAATTTGACAGCACTACTTATAAAACATCAAAATCTCATTAAATAAAATGAGATTTTTTTTTTAACAGTTTCTTTAGTTGTTGAAATTGTTGTGATTCAAACATGCTCTCCTAAAGCACAGTGTTAAATATCAGCCTCGACTGTTACAGTCCATACACTTCTAATTGTAGTGGATCAACAACAAATATAAACTTGTTTGGCACCTACAGTTCTGGGACACGACCCATTAATACAAGCACGTACTTGCAAGAAATCATGAAGGGGAAAGATCTGCAGGCTCTAATTTATTAATCCGCCAGTCTCATCAGTCCTAATGACACTTCACTCAATATAACGCATTCTTTTAAATAACATGTACCAAACTATTTGTGTAAGTAAGTGTGTGTGTGTGTGTGTGTGTGTGTGTGTGTGTGTGTGTGTGTGTGTATACCATTAGGGATGCTGAACAGTACGCTGAGTTTGTTCTTGGTTGCCAAGAGTGTCTGGATCTGGTTGAGATGCAGAAAGCCAACCGGGAGACTCTCCAACTCATTCTCACACAGATTAACCTGTCGTAATCTTCAAAAGGCCACACACATAAACACACACACACACACACACACACACACACACGCACACACAGAAAAAGAGCATTGAAATGGAGAAATGTAACAGGAAGTTCAGGATAACAAATCTTTGCATAGCAAAAGTATCTTGACTCTTGTTGTACTAACTGCTAACAGGGCTTCAACTTGATGCTATTCTTAAAAGACAACCAAGTGAACAAATATGGAGATATTTTTCTGATGGAGCCTGTAAAGCACTTCAGTAAGTCCCTCTGGCTAAGGGTGTCTGATTATTATCATTCTGCTGTCTCTGACTGTTCAAACATCTTCATTTCACATAAACTAAAGACACACTGAGTTTTAACCTTCACACGGGTGGCAGTGAGAATCTGAACAGAAATTTCACTCTATGAATACTACTCAAATTTTATAACATTGTAAGCTACCTGGACAAAAAAATTTTCAGCAGTGCAACAGAAAATGCAACAGAAAATCTTTCACCGCATCATCCGGAGACTGCGAGTTCGAATCCTGATAATGCCACAGCCAACTGAGGCCTGAGAGAAAAATTGGCCATTCTCTCAGAAACGGATGGGTGGCATACGCACTCTGCCATATCATTTACAGCGACACTAGCCAATCATGGGTGTCTATAAGCTCATGCATACAAAACTGGGTGGGAGCACTTTCCCTTCGGGTGTGGTCACTTGGGATTATTTAGAACAGCAGGTAAAACTGCTGTTAGAAATAGAAAACAGTGAGGGTAAAGTGTGGGTAGTAGTATTAAATGTTACAGTTTATTGCCATTCCAACACACTTAGGCTATATACATGGCACTGGCATATGTACATTATTTTTCTAGTTGAAAAAGGGCAGATTTACTGTACATCTTAATTTTGACTATTTAACTTTAGATCATCCAAGAAGTCCAGAATCTTCTTAGGTGGATTTCTTTGAAAGCCTTCTTTCATATTGCTGTCTTTATAGTCTTTGTAGCAGTATTTTCTGATAACATCAATGGCAGGGCATTCTGTTAAGATATGTTTTATTGTTAATAATAAATTGCAGTTTTTGCAATTTAGTTCATTTTCTCCAAGAAGTAGGTGTCAGTGTGTAAAGAGTGGGTGTCCTATGCAATGTTTCATTATTGTTGTTTGGTCCTGTCATCTTAAAGGGTAATTGATGAGGTTCCTCTCAAGCCGTGGATTGATTTCATGTTGTTTATTATAATTACACAACCATTCTCTTAAAAATGGAACATGAGACATTAGGACAGTGAATGACTGGTACATATATTTGTGTTTATTTTTGCTTTTCCATGTTAGTGTAAGAGGAGTATCATAGCCTAAAACATCTATCTACAGGTTAGACAATCATCTCTGAAGAGAAGCTAAGCTACTGACTTGAAAAGAAAAATTCACAGCATATACAAAGATTTAATTTGTGATTAAGTGGCCTTTCATAGTGTCTGTGAAATAAATGTCTCATTATGAACTAACCTGTTATTATAAAATTATGAAACTGTAATATTACATAGTTATTGGGAAAATTAAATGGTAAAATAATAGTTTATAATAATGAGTTCAGTATTATTTCTCTATAAATAATACATTTTACAATATATTACCTCATTTAAAGGCACATTTAATCATTTGATTATTTATAACTGCCATACTTAATTTATTTACTTACTTAATTTACTTACTTAAGTATTTACTTTACTTACGTACTTACTTACATACTTCCTTATTTACATACTTACTTTACTTACGTACTTATTTACATACTTTCTTACATACTTGCTTACATACTTACGTACTTACATACTTTACTTAAATATTTACGTATACTTACTTTACTTACGTACTTATTTACATACTTGCTTACTTAGAATTACAGCAACATAGACATAAATAATGGACTCTGCACTCAAAGGCTAAAGCTGAACAGAAGGTATAATTAACTAAACAACATATGCCCAAAGAGTGTAAGGACTTTACGTGCCAAACAAATGGAAAGACAGACGTTACAGGCTCCATGCCTTATGACACATCATTAATCGTGAAACATATTGAGAATGCTGTCATTTCACATTGTCTGTTCATTAGGGCTACAACACACACTACAGCACACTGTATCACATCGTATTGGATTCTGCTATTAGAGATTCTGGTATTGGAGCACAGGGACTGGTACCGAGCCCAGTATCAGTGAGGCAAATAAAATCTATATATGGATATCAACTCCAGTGTTCTACGTATCTACGTATCAATTAACAGTTTTGTACATTGTTCCACAGCAGAAATCAGACTCTAAATCAGTCTGAATAAAAGTATAAAAGTACATTAAGAGGAACCAGACTAAAAATGTAACCCATTAGTTTCTGGGTGATGACATATTTCAGTCAGTACGCTGAAATAGCAAACATTATGAGAAAAAAAAAGGGATGTTGGGCAAAGTGAACAGGAGTGAGCAATAAAAAAAGCAAGCCTTTATAGTAAAGTGTTATTCAACATAGCACAAAAGTGAATAGCAAGGGCAGAAAAAACCCGAAGCAGCTTTTACTTACATAATGTGAGTTTACTAAAAAAAACTGAGCATTCTAAAATTACTGGACAAACGATGATTTATATAGGAATTATGTAATGATTAAAGGCTCTGAATAATTACAGGTCATATGTAACGTTTTAGAGTTACATTTATAACCACATTTTATTAAAATGAGCTATTATCTATATTCTAACAATGAATGTGCATTAAATTAATGTCATTTATAGCCCTTTATACTGATGTATTTTATTAGAATAATGTGCTAACCTTCTAACAAATATATCTTTTATATATATA
>JAOVVH010000004.1:8800797-8819500 GCA_028566435.1 Scorpiodoras heckelii
CGGAGTAAACCCACGCAGACACAGGGAGGACATGCAGACTCCACACAGAAAGGACCCAGACCGCTCCACCCGGGGATCGGATCCGGGACCTTCTTGCTGTGAGCCGACAGTGCTAACCACTACACCACCGTGCCGCCCACTAAGATATCAATTACTTTCAAATAATTAAATAATATTAACACGTAAATAAAATGTACACCTTTCTACACAAAATTCTACAACAAATTCTACACAATTTATTGTCAACTTAAATTATATTTATTTTAAGCATTTATAATTTTTTTTCTCTTATCAGACCTGTTCATCTTAAACTGATGACAAGTGTCAAATGACTGGCTAAAAAAATCTGAATTATTCAGATTCCCCAGTGGTCTTGCGTGTTGCAATGGGATAACAAAAAAGTTTTACATGATTTGAGGATGATTGTTCTAACTTTTGATTAGTTTTTTCTGCAACTCCTGGTTTCACAGTTTACAATATTGTACCCATATTGTGTTTTTAAAAAGTTTATTATACCCATTTCATTAATTTATTTAACAATCCTTTCAGAAGTATATTAGACAGGCCTCTTCACTATCCATTTTTAAAACCAGTCTTAAAACGTATTTTTATTCCTTGGCTTTCAACTCAGTATGAGACTTTCTTTGTTTTAGTATTTTTATTCGTTTTTTTATTGTTTTATATGCTTTATTAATCGCCACTTTTTGTTTTTAGTTTTTTTGTCATATTGTTTTTAGCTTTGTTTATATGTTTTATCATTTTTATGTACAGCACTTTGTTAAGCTGTCGTTGTTTTTAAAGTGCTTTATAAATAAAGTTGAGTTGAGTTGAATTGAGTTGAGTAGAAGTGTAACTTAAGAAATGCTTTACTGGTTATTGCTAGACACCTGGTGTTTTGTTTTTTTTTCTTTTCAAACAGAATCAATAGATCTTGTTGAAATCCTTGTAAAAGTTGCCATCTTATATCCCAAAAAGGCATTTAAACCAAATAAAATGAAAAAGGACACATCCCTTTTCCCTACAATGGGCAGGACATCATTCTGCATCACTCAAAATGAGCCCTATTCTACAATAACTGCGTAACTTCATCGCTTTTATCACACTGCGCTAGTGCCATTTTTAAATCAGTCACTGGCTTTTCGGTTTCAATAAGTGCATTGGTAGCAGCAATAATCTAAATTGTCCATAATAACAATACTCTGTGGGTTAATATGACCTGACAGTGTGACGCATTACTGTTGGTTTTCCCCTAGCCAGTTGCGCTTCCTGGCAAAGGCAAGACAGGGCAGTTGCCCAGGGCAGTACATTCTATACGGGCATGAAATCATGTGGTGTGTTCATACTGTCCTGCCCTATTAAACAACACTGTTTCAACACTGCTCATTGTTTTAACAGTAGATACAGTGAAAGAATGCAAATCATAATCATAGTTGTTCAAAAACATAAAGGTTGCTAATCAAATCCTGACACTGTCGCTACCACATCCATAACTCGAAGGGCACTCGGAGAGCGCAGGCCTCCAGCAAGGGAAGCTTTTCCACTCTTTGATAATATCAAAATCTACAGTCGCAACCACCCTATGCAGTATGTCTGGATATATTTCCAAAACAATCAGAATTATGTCAAAATTATGAGGAGACTCATGTGGTTTTGATTGGCTAACCTGAAGGACAGGAACAGGAAATAGAAAGTGACTGATGGGCTGTTGGTTGCTGCTGGAAACACCATTCACTGTAATTATGACAGATTTGCACATTTCACTTGTACTGACAAATTCAGTTCATTTCTCAGTGTTAATGAAAGTGGAAATTATATATGGATCCACCCTACAAATCAGATCCACTCCAAAATTTGATGGCTATTTCCTTTGCCCAATTTACACCGTTTTCATTAAAATCAGCCCTGCAGTTTTTCAATAACATACAGACAACAAACCACACCGAAAATATAAAATTCTTGGTTTTAAAAAAACTCTTGTATTAAAGGTCTCAAATCAATGTTGCAAAAATCTGCAAAGATTTTCCTCCCCAATTTAGTCCCCTGCCATTTCTGGTCCACCAGTTTGCTCTTCCCTGTCATAAGACAACTACCAACAAAGGAAGCTAAGTGGCTGACATCTGCTTCCGCCGAAACATGTGAAGCTTGAGACAGCAATCTTTTTGGAGCTTCAGTTCTTGCTGCATCACAAGACAAGGCAGCATAACACACAACCTGTCCAATCTAGCCTTTTCTGAACACACTGAGCTTACAGATGCTCAGGATTGTGTAGTATTGATGTGACTGACACTGGAAAGAGTATGCCATCCGTCTCACCCAGACAGTGGCCAGTTTTGTTCTTTACACAGGGATGGCTGTGGCCTTGTTGAGATTTGTGACCTTTTGACCTTCTGACAATAGGGTGAAGGCTTTTCTGTTGCACTTCTATATTCTCAACCAAGACTGAGCAAAGTCTGTTTAGTTATCTCTGTTTAAGTATATAAGCTTTGATTTCAAACTACAGTATATAAGGACTATGAACAGGGAGATTTATGTTTCAGACTGTCTCAAGATGAAGTGCACAGCTTTTCTGTCATATGTATATAGTGAAGTTGTGGACAGCCAGGAAAACCTGCTGTGTCTCCTCTCTGTGGTTATGTCACATCACTGCCAGCTTCAGTCACAAAACACAAACTCCATTTCCCAAAATCTTCAGGCAGATTACAGACCATGTCACCTGATTCATCGCGTGACCTGTATCCCCAATCACAACTGCAAATCCCCTGATTATTGATCAAGTGCCCTTATTCCCAATCAACACACTATCTATACATAACCTGGACATCTTCCAGTGTTGCTCCTGCATTCGGATTTCGAACCTTAATGTAAATTGTAATTCTGTTGTTGACTGCTTCTGGGTTTGTCTTTGCCTAGTGTATTCAAACTGACATTCGCCTGATTCACTGCTTGTTTTGGCTTACAATTTGCTTTGACCCTTGCTTTGCAGGTATTAAGACCTGCATCCAAACCCCTATGTGATCTCCTGACAGAAGACTTCAATGATGCACTAGAAATTGGCAAGTGATAGATGGCAAGGAACAAGGGAATATCTTCTTATAACAAAATAAGGGAACAGAACCATCACAGAATATGTATTAAGAGCCATCTCTTATCACAGGTTTCTGCAAAGATCTCCAGGCCAGTGTCCTCACTGAGTTGGCCTATTGTGAAAGCCACTTGAATAGACAATTGCCTAGTCTTAGCTATTTGTTTGGTCAAACTGCTAAAGGACAGGGGATACGGTGCTTCAACCTGCTGTCCAATCTGCCTCATCATGATGAGAACCAGGAACCCACGCAGACTGTGCACCTCCAAAGAAAACACAAACAGCAACACAAATGGACTGTTTCTACTGTAGAGAGGAAAATCGTCCTGCTGCTTTGTGTAATTTGAGTTATAGGACTTATCTTGCTTGTAATTTTATTAGGTAGTGTATGACTACTTTCTATCTATGTGTATGATGACCTTTGAATTCAGGTCTACCAGACTTTTTCTAAGTCGCTCTGGATAAGAGCGTCTGCTAAATGCCATGAATGTAAATGTAAATGTAAATGTAAATGTTGCTGGTCACACTCTTGCCCAAGTTCCCCACTTTTCTCAGACTCCCATGGCTATAGCGACATAACCCCAATGTCTAGTCCTAACAGCATCTTAATTACTGTAGCATTTATCACTATCAAAAGCCCTGAGATCAACCAAGCATCCAATATTCCCTCCTGCTATTCAGAGATGTGCACTTCCTTCACACCATTCAAATTATTGTGTTAGAGACCTGCTGTCTTCAGCCGGTGCCTACACTACTCATTCATTCTGTGTTTATCCTGTGCCAGTTGCTGAGAATAAAGCTATGGAAACAGGGATACATACAACCATTTACCTAACACATTTCTGCTGGTTCTTCTTTGTGCATTAGAAAGAGGAAAGCATTGTACTGATTACAGAGGACTGGACCAAGTCAGGGAAATGAGCCCCTGAGCAACTAAGAAATAACAATATTTTAGCAAGCTTGATCTCGAAGCAGAACTAGTGGAAAACCAGTTTAAGTACCACCTCTGGTCACTATGCATATTGCATAATGTCATAAGGACTAGTCAGTGTACCCTTTGTGTGCTAATCACTTTATAAACACGTCGTGCAATTGCATAAATTGACAAATATCTTGATCTTGTTCCCTTCTTTCAAAACTCATGCCCAGTATTTTAAGGAAACGGTGAAAACCAGATCTTCATAAAAAGATAAAAGTGTGAATTTTAAATGCCTGGGAAGCTGTTTTCATATTTATCCTGGTCTGATTTTCTTTACATCACAAAAACCTGCCATTTTAACTGGGGTGTCTAGACTTTCTACATCCATCAAGTTCATTATGAGGTCTCACTCCTGCTTTCAACCTGAGATGATTCAAAGCTTTAGTATCAATGTTCCAGTGTTGAATTAATTCTGCTTTAACCAACCACCAATTCTGCTTTAGTTTAAAAGGTTGTCCTTGTCTTAGCGTGTTCTAACTTATATTGACAGGTTGTGTGTATAAAGTCAAGTTGACTAAAAGCTTTTTATTTTAATTGTTATATTAAGCTTCATACTATTTTAGATAATGAAATGCATGTTCTGTAAGTGGGCTCTGACTGTTCCTTCCATGGCCTTGTCTATTACATTTCCTGTAGTTTTACTGTATAACACATAGTATAGTTACTAGAACAAATAATATGCTTTCAGATGAGTAACTGAACAGTAAACAGATTTTATGCTGTTAAAAGTATTTGAAAGCACCCGAGGAAGTCTGAATACGTCACTGATTTGATTTTCCAGTCTATCTTCAACTTGTCATTCATTTTTATTTCCAGGTGTGCAGGTTAGGTTTTGTTTTCATCAGATCCTTAATGTGCCTTAATAGCCTGACCCTTCAAATTTTTGTTGCATCTGCTCATCGCTTTTGTGTGCGCACAAGGCTGTAAAAAAAACCCACATCACTTACGGTCTGAGTCAGCAAACACAATGCATGGGTTCTTTCCTCCCAGTTCCAGCGTCACTCTTTTCAGGTTGCTCTTTGCCGCCGCCTCTTTGATCAGCTGACCCACCTGGGCACAAAGAGAACAGACAATCGAGAGCGCTTAAAGTCAACGTTATCGTTGACGTCAAGACATGCATGTTTGATTTTGGAGTGCAAAAAAAAAAAAGCCTGGAGGGAAAACTGGAATGAAGTCAAAAGCTTGAAATTCAGATTCAGGTCCTATATGGCTTGAATGTATAACGTTTGTGTGAAATAATATGGAAAATATATAAGAAAATGACTGAAAAAATGTTTTCGTAATGCCTTTTTTGTATGTATTATGACATGGCTTTGATATATTAACCTCTATATATTAATATATATAAATAAATTTAATACAACATTATCTCTACTAAAAGTTCTTAGAGTTTGCGGTTTCCAACAAATCAATGATTAAACACTGAAAAAAATATATACAGCAATTGTAACACTGATCATACTTGAATCATTCTCTGGGGATCCTTAAGCCTAAAGCGTTTTGCAGTTTAGGAGAACCTATACACCAGGGGTTTGAAGGGTTCCAAGCAGGGCCCCTTTAGGAAACTAAGAACCCTTGATGAACCCTTCATTTACACTAATTATAAGATTTTAAAACACCACTTCCATTCCTTTTCTCTTTGTAAACAAAGACCATGTACCTCTGTGGAGCCGGTAAAGGCCACTTTGTCGATGCCCATGTGGCTGGCAATGGCTGCCCCCGCTGCTGGGCCGAAACCTGGCACAATGTTCACCACTCCAGGAGGAAAGCCGGCCTGCGAACAAAACAATAAGCATCCACTCCAAGGGTTTAGCTAAAAGTCATTAGGAATGTGAAAAGACTTAATCACTTAAAGCTGAGGCTTTTCTATAGAGGCCAAAAATAAACTGATTCATGGGCTACAAGTGATGATGAAAAAAGTTCAGAACAAATGACACACATGACAAGTCATGGCTTGCCAGTTCAAAAAATAGTGCGCACAAAGAAGCGTCTCCCTTTGAAGCCTCGAAAGCACAATCATTCATACAATTCAAATTCATGTCGAGAAATAAAAGCTTCCCTATAAGATTAAACAGAAAGCTGAGAGGTTGGCAAGCCCTGAAGTTTTACTCATTGTCAGTGTTTACAGCTGATAAGACATAAAATTATTTAAAAAAACAACATAATGATAAGCTTATGGTCTATTAAGTAATGCTTAATTCCAACTTACACACCCACCAACTGAAATTATTAATGTTTAGTGTTTGTTTTAGGAGCCAAGTGTAAGAACCTCCTTACGTAGTCTAGAGAAACGAAAAGCTATCTGAATTATCTAAATAAACATTAGTTAATGCAGGGTGTTCATTATTTACTTAACATTTAAACATCAAGCTGTTGTTTTAAGGCTGTAATTTATGGATTAGTAATGCTCAATATTGCAGTAAGTAGTGAAAGTTAGAAGAACAATGCAAATAAATATATTTTTTACTGCCTTTCTTTCTTTGCTCAAACATTCTTCTAATCCATGAATTACTGTCAAAAATGAAATAAATTATTTCCAATGATTTGGATCTCACCTCTTTGATGAGGGCGCCGACATGGAGGGCTGTCAGTGGAGTCTCCTCTGCCGGCTTGATGACCACTGTGTTTCCACAGCACAAGGCTGGAGCGATCTTCCACATGAACATCAGTAGAGGAAAATTCCACTATAAATATCAGACAGTAAAAAAAAAAAAGGTTAGACTTTCGTATGCCATCAGTTTGTTTGAATCCAGTTTGCGTATGAAATGACCAACTAGGTGAAGACTGTACTAGATCATTTACTCCTAATCCTGTGGAAAGCCACAGACAATGTGTAACTGATAGCCATAGCGTGACGTGTTTGATGTCTTAATACAGATTAGCTCTCTAAATGTCTGTCACTGGGAAAAAAAGACATCGTTGAGAACGCAGGTAACTCTAGAAATCATGAAAAAATGCCAGGCAGATTGTTCACACGGGTGGGTGAGGAACACGGTGGGTGAAAGGACTAGCTTGGTATCCACAACTCATACACAAACTCTCACAAGATTTCTTCTTTTTTGCTCGAACCTCTTCAGCGCTCTTTCACTTGAGATGGAGTCACTGATTTTTTTCTGGATCGTGCTTGAGACAGAACTTCCTGTTTTCTCGGTGAGTCACACTCTTCATGTGCCAGTCGAGCTCTCAGCAATCACCCGAGCAGATTTATGATCCAATCTCTCGTGTCTAATGTTAATTTTCCTGCGCTTTTTTGGAAGAAGATACCATCCAACTCTTTCAGAACTTCAAATTTACATAAGATGAGGATCTCCCACCCCCTCCTCCCTTTCACCATCAAAGTCAGTAACATGATATATACAGTAGATCAGGATCTGAGTAACTCGGGGAAAATAAATTCTCATTACACCAACCACATTTGCTAATTATTATCCTAAGCAATGATGGATGTTGTCACAGATGCACAGATTTCCACACAAAAGCATTCCAGATCCTGCTATGAGAAATGCGGACGTGGTCGGGATTAAGTTTTGTAGAATTCAAGATTAAGATCGAGTTACTAGTGAATGAGTGGCATTTTGTTTCACAGCCATAGTGAATGGCACATGATCACTACAAATCATGTGTGTAATATGTATAAAACAGGAAACATTGATACATGAAGGGCTGCAACAATGGCTTTCTGAATGACACAGAAGTGATGTAAGCGTGTGTACATAATGCATAATGTGTGTAATACTTCAATATGAACTATTTTTGATGGTGCGTGTGCGTACAGTGGCATTGTCTCCTATAGCCAACGCCTGCCTAGATTCAGTTACAGATCAGTCTAGGAAACGCCCAGACTCCCACACGGACACACACACACACACACACACACTGCATACATAGGATTAAGGTTCTCCGAAATACTTTAAATATCTTCTATTGTCTAGTTTTGAAATAGATTTGTATGCTTTTATAATTTATGTGCGATGCGATGTTTAAATTAAAATGACAATAATATCATTATTATTAGAATTATCATTAAGGGTTATGGTAACACTATAGCTATTAGATATATAAATAATAAAGTCTAAGTCTACAAAAAATAATCCTAACTAATTACTAACTCTTTCATCATAATAAATACATCCACTAATCAGGAGATAAAGATGCATACGTATAGTGTACATCAAGAGCCAACTGAGTCGCATATAAAAAATATCCACTAATAATAATAATGTAATTGAAGTACTGACACTGACAACATCAAATTTTGTACACATTGTAGGTTAATCAAGGCGGTACAGAGTTGCTGCCTCACAGCTCCAGGGTCCGTGATTTGATCCCGAGCTCGTGTTACTTCCTGTGTGGAATTTTGCATGTTCTCCTTGGGTTTCCTCTATGAATGTAGGTTAACCCAAACTATTTAAGTACCCAGGTATAATTCACAACTTCCACTTGCTTTAAGCCAACATGATCAAAATCACAAAATTCTAACTACTTTACAGTTATGAGATTGTAACAACGTGTGTGGTAATGAGTTTGCCGGAGGTTGATCTGGTCAAGCACATGGTACAGTAAACGCTGTAGTATATCCTTCTATGAGGACATCTTAATATATACAGTATTATAAACTTGTTTCATACCACAGGTGAAATCTTTTAACAATACAAAATATATATTTCATTTGCATGTATGATGTACTGTATTCTGTATTTAGATTTTGATGCTGGCAAATAAGTTAATAAGTTATTAAGTGGGGTAGTGGTAGCTCAGTGGTTAAGACATTCAACTATTGATTGGAAGGTCATGATTTCAAATCCCAGCACCACCATACTGCCACTGTTGGGCCCCTGAGCAAGGCCCTTAACCCTCAATTGCTCAGCTGTATAAATGAGATAAATGTAAGTCACTCTGGATAAGCGTGTCTGCCAAATGCCATAAATGTAAAATGTAAGTTAAGAAATTAAGTTACATAAGTTAGCAAGATCTTAATTCATAACTAATACTATTATTAATATAATTGATATAACCAACACTTTGCTGTTACTGCATTCTCTGCATTGTTTTCTGCTGTGTTAAGAATTCATCATTAGCATATATTATTAATATATGCTTGTTTGTGGCCCTTATAGTTACCAGGGTTACACCAAACTGCCTTACATATATAATGATCTGAATGGCATCTGGATAAAATAGCATTACGACGAAGATGACATCATATTACGTTGTCATTAAGACCTTTCAGTTTGCCTAACCAACCCACCGCCTACACATCACTTCTAGTTTCCATCCATCATGCACAGATACAATTGTGACTGCTGACATAATACACTGCCTAACAGAGAGATGAGATGAGAATTGCATATACTTACTGGAATGATTGCTCCACACACGCCAACCGGCTCATGTTTGGTGAAGCACAAGAAATTATCATCTGGCGAGAAACAGATATGAGGAGTGAGAACAACAAGCAGCACACTGAGCATTCTTTTGTTTGACCACAAAATCATACAAAGACAATCACAGGCCTGGTTGTTAACATATAGAGTGTGTATACCGTGTTTTTTTTTTTTTTTTTTTGTAAAGACACAGCGAGGTGTGCCGGGAAGCTCAAGCTGGAATTCCAGCTCAGGTTCTGATCTACTACATTGTTTGTCACCCAGCTTTCCCTTTTCTTCCCTCTGTTTCTCTCAGGAGTCAGATATCCTGCCAGAGGTGATATTTTATCACATCTTCTCTTGTCGGAGGTTCTGCTTTAGTATGTGTTTTGAAGAAGAGCCTGAATGTCTTAGCACTTCCTCTTTCACATACACTCAAGTTTAACAGAGGATCAGTTGTCATGGCGTTACATGACTGCTTGTCTTTTTTTTTTATATCTATGACATTGCTGTCAGTGTCTCATCAATACTGATTTTTCATATTAATTTTGCACTGCATTGGTTGTAGCAGTCTTTGTCCATTATTTACAATGCTGGCTAATAATCTCACTAGTACATCATTCAATATAGCTATATAAAAAACTTTTTTTAATTATGTATGTATGAAAAGTTGAATGAATTCTCTGCTATTTAACTGCTTTTGGTTAGAGTGAAAGGATATGAAATGAACTGAATAATAAACTGATGAACTGATAATTAGTTAAGTACCGGTACTTAGTGTATACCTAGAGATATCTACACAGACAGACAGACAGACAGACAGACAGACAGACAGACAGATAGATAGATAGATAGATAGATAGAGCAGTAAGATCCCACAATTTCTGCTGCAAATAGTCACTAATAGATAATTAAATATATCTATATCACTTTTCCCATAAAAAATAAAACTTTGTATCAGTTTCAATGCTTTAGCAGTGCTATACCTGTTTACCAGTTATGTCAACAAAGTTCTTTGAACTGATTTGACTTAAATAATTACCTAGTTAATTATATATTTATCTGCACAGATACTGATAGCAGTAGTAAGATTTTTTTCTAGGTCATTGGAAGATGCAAACTTTTGCACTCAGCAGTATGTAAACCACCATAATACCAGCCAAATAATAATTGGCAGATAATTAACAGATACGTACAGTAAAAGCTTGGTATTTAATATACCAATAAAAACATGTAGTGTCAATTCTATTTCTGTAAAGTTCTAAAGACACGATAAGAGCAAGCAAAAGGAAGGATTAGGTGTCACAGTAAACATTATTGACATTTTACAGCATCAAAGGTCATCTGTGAAACATCCCCATTTTTTAACTGTATAGTTGTAAATAACAATCTGGAGATAAGTGTCAAGAAACGTAACCGTCCACCCCCACTCTGTGCTTCCTCCTGCTCTTAAACCCGTACTGTACACCCACACCACTGTCACTTCTGAAAGAGCATCACATACACACAGTCACACACACATGCATGACATTTCACCCCCGCGCGAGTATGAAGGAGCCACGCCTGTTAATCTGCCAAAGCCGCCCTCTCCAAGACCTGACCTTCTCGTGTTTCTCCACGCTGCAGTGTGTCGGCGGGATTACAGACTCGCCGACTCCCTTCCCACAATGCTCATCTTGGCCTGGCATCAGCCACAAGGCCCTTTTTCCTGCCAATCTCCCATGTTTGCTTATCAAAGGCTACATTTCCATAGCAGATGAGTGGCGTAAGGATTTTGAACAGTACACCTAAAGAAAAGCTCACGTTTGTTTAGCTTTAGATGAAGACCTCATCAGAAATTGTTACGTAGTTGTTATAGGTAAAATTTGCTCCCTTTGTGTCTGCAGATAAATTGTTCCAAACCCACTGGGTGATTGTTTTAGCCTGTCGCTGACAGGAACCTCCGGATTAACAGAGATGTGCCCTGTCAGGAACATGCATCTATGACCCCCTTGCTCTCTGGCTCATCTGCAGTCGCACCTCAGCGATTAGGATCAGAGCCTCTTCCTTTTGCTTTGTGTTCCTGGCCATTTTGTCTCTGAGTGCTTTATTTAAATCTAATCAGGAGGAAAGTGGGCAGCTTGTTTTGTCTGTTGGATCTCCTGGAGTGACAAAAACACTGGCAGAGAGGAAGAATGAGAGAAGCGAACAAGCTACCACCCAGAGCTAAAGTGAATCCGTATACCACATTCGACTGCTGCGTCGGCCCAATACACTGCAGTAATCACTGAGATGTTTGACGGGTTCTGCAGTTTCAACAGGTTCCACTGACAGCCGAGCTGGTGAGGCTTTTCAAAAGAGTTCATGTGACGTTTGTTTCGAAACACTCACCCACTGGCATGGTCTTGCCGTGGATCTTATCGGCCCAGCCGGCATAATATCTCAGAGTTTTGATGCTTCCTTCCAGATCAATAAAGAATGACTGTAGAAAGGGTTTCCCAGTGTCCATAGTCTCCATGGTCTGCAAATGGAGGAGGAATGAATCCAGTAAGTACAAAATGGCTGCTTGATCTAAGATCATTCTTTGATAAAAACGTATTAAATGTGAAATATTTCAGCCTTGTCAATAATTTTAGTTTATGAGCTTGACGTTTTACTTTTAACACAGTATGTCAGAATTATTGAGAAGCTAATTTTATTGTAAAGAAAATTACAAAAAACAAAATAGGCTGTATTTTGGAAAGCACAATAAATCATGTTTGTTCCAGACTAGGAAAATCCTTCATACTGTGAAATTCTGACTTTTTTTTCTATATATAATTTTGAAAACACACCTGATTCACCTGAACTGAAATATGGCTCTCTTTTGCATGTGTCTCAACCAAACGTAAAATTACACCATTTTAAAATCTGAATAACCCCAAAATTAAAAAGGGGGAAAAAACTGCGTTTAATGTTAATTCTGACTGAGCCACAAGAGGAACAGCACATAGATATCCAACAACTTGATCAAAGCATGAAAATTCACCCTTTACCAATAATTATAAAACATTTCTATATAATACATTTCTATAAATTTACTGGAAACTGGTGGTGTCAAAATGTGTTACCTTTTTTGTTTGCTAGAATTCAGCTACAGTGTCAATCATTTTTCTCAGATCACCACATTTACATAATAACGTCAACTGCTCAGGTAAACTACTAGAATATTTGGAAATGGTTAGTTTTGCTCTTGGATTACTCTTGGCCCAGTTGTTCATCTCTAAAATTCACCCCCGTAAAATCAGGTCATCCCATTTTTCCAAACATAACTGCAGCAACTACCTGGAAATATATCTAACTCTATCAATGTAATTGTTGTAACTATCTCATATTCCATATCATAATGTTGCGTCCTCCAGGTATTAGAACAGACATGGAAGAAAATGCAATGCACTTAGCAGTTGCTAAAAAAACCCACCTTTTTATATGAGACAGAAATGCCAACGATTTAATGTGCTCTGGGATCAAGAGTTCAGAAATGAAATAATAACATTTATAATAAACTGAAGCCTGGGAGATGGAGAACAATGACTGCCATCGGCAGAACTGGCAGAACTTTTCCTCATGAGAGCCGTTATTCTGGCAAAGTAGATCATCGATGATGGACGGATTACTAAATACTCATCATAAGCACCGTTGCTGCGTGCTGTCTAATATTCATGACTCACTGGCCATTTTAACAGGAACACCTATGTCCCTGTGATTGTATTCAATTATCCATTTGTGGCAGCAGCGCATTGCATATGAATCCTGCAGAGACAGGTCAAACGCTTTAGTTAATATTCACATCAAACATCAGAATGGGGAAAAATCTGATTTTAGTGACTGTGCCACATGAGCTGGTTTGAGTATCTCAGAAATGGCTGATCTGCTGGGATTTTCACACACTCTAGAGTTTACACAGAATAGTGGAGGGAAAAACAAACATCCAGGGAACGGCAGTTCTGCACTGGGAAATGCTCATGAGAAAGGTCAGAGGAGAATGGCTAGACTGCTCTGAGCAGACAGGAAGGCTACGGTAACTCAAATAACCACTCTTTACGATTGTGGCAAGCAGAAAAGCATCTCAGAAGGTGTACCATAATTTGATGTCAAACCTAGTGCCGGATGGACACTGGGCACAGGCTGTATATTACCAGTATTTATGTTTCAATTATATTTTATCTAAGAGAAAATCTACACGTAAGGGATTGATATGCAGGGTGGCGTGACCAATCTACCGTTTGAGTAAAAGCAGATCCACCACTGTTGTTTTTGTGAACTGGAATAATGGGGTATATTTCATCATTTCTGCAGTAAGAGTCAATCAGTAAACTGGAAATTTAACTGATTTAACACAATTGTGTTAAATCTGATCCTCACTATGCAAGGGACTGCTGATGTATCGATAAGGAGAAAGAGACCTAGAATCACATTGGCCTATTTATTTTCTTGGAGAGTAACTGGAATTTTTGTAATTAGCTCTATGGCAGGACAGAATTAAAGCATGTTTGCCATTTGCATGCATTCTGGAAATAATACGTCTCTCCCAGCTGCAAAACTCCATTCCCAAGTGCACGCTCTAATATAATTCAACTTGGCAGTACAAATTAAGTCAATATTATAAATATATTAATACTGTATACTTAAAGATTAAAAACTGGATGTGCGCTTGAATGTGTGTGAGGGAGAACGTAAAATTGCTCATGATGTCATCGTGTTTTCCTGCCAATGCCATTGTAAATTCAAAGTTGGCTGCTTTCTCTAGCAACAACAGTTACACAAAAGTTTGACTAATCATTAAGAACTTGGACATAATAATACTAAAAAATAAAAAAAAAATACTTCTCAATACACAGGAAAAAATATGAATCTCTTTATGACAGAGCTCAAAGGAACAGTTCAGCCAAAAATGACATTTACACAATTTCCCCTTTATGCCAAATGTAGTTGATCAGCCAAGATATGTTTAGTGTCCTAAGTTTGTTCCTTCAGCTTTGTTCTAAAGCTCTGAGGCTAATGCAGCTATCAAGTAAAGGGAGTTCATAGATTTTAGCTATATATTGTGCATTGCAACTGAATGCCTCTATATAAGACAAGAGTAAATATATAAAGAAAAGTTGGTGCATTGCTCAAAAACAGCAATGTAATCCAAGAATCTTGACTAGCAGCAGATTCAGGTAGGAAGTGTGGCCCAAAATGTGATTGTGGAATTTAGTACCTCTAGTACAAGTCTTCTAATCTATGAAACAAATGATGTATAAATGGTATTAATTAACTTCTGATGTCTGCGTTATGAATAAGGAAACATTTTTTGCACAGTGCTGAACTGGTGGCTATTAGCCTCCCTTGCTTATTAGCTGTGACGCTCCAAAGAAAACTGAAGCAACAGTCTTCGGACACCAAACTTGTCTTGGCCGACAGACTATTTCGGGTGGAAGGGAAAAACATGTACTTTTGGTCATACTATCCATTTTAACCTCATAAAACTTACATAAGGCCATAAAATGGGAAATGCAAGTCCAACAATTTGATTAGGAAACTGCTGGGGAATTATAGAGGATTATTTATTGAATTCAGTAGCTAATCAAAAATGATGTCATTATTTATACACAGCAGAGATTTTACTACTTCAGATTTTCCTATCACTCGATCATGTGTGGCATTTTTGCATGTTCTCATTATGGACATGTTGGTTTCCTTCATGGGTTTGCTGCTTTCCTCCTGCCATCCAAAAATGTTGGTAGGTGAATTAGCTACACTACAGTAAAGTGTTCCTGGGATAGACTCCAGAGCCACCATGACCCTGACACAGATTATTATTTATAGTAATAATGAAGTTGGGGGAATTAGCAAAGAAAATAATATGAGAGTAAGAAAGGATTAACATCTACAGCGTTGAAATAACTTACAAATCTGAGCCTCCTTAACATACAAGCAGCCTCCAACGTTCAGTTAGGCCTAAAAGTATTTGTTTGACCAGAGTTAAAGTTAAACTAACACACCGTGTGTGAAATCAACACTGGATTTTTTTTTCCATTTGCCATTTAATCTTCACGACTGTGCTTTTTTGCTTGTAGGTCCTTGCTTTCAAAGCCGAGCCCTTTTATTCAGTGAGCCCCTGACACCTGTGGCAGTGTGTGACGGACGCGCTCAGACAGGCGTGTTAAGCAGCGCCGGGGGGGGAAGTGAACTACTGTTTGCACTCACAGCGAGCAGACTGCGCTCCCTCTCCAGCAGGTCAGCCAGCACATTCAGTAAGCGGCCCCGGCTTGATGCATCCATCCTCCTCCATGCTGAGCCCTGCTTTAACGCCGCTCTCGCTGCCTCCACCGCTTTGTCCACATCAGCCTGAGGACACAGAGCTGTTATATTACAACTTCATTTAAAAATGAATTCACTGAGTCTATATGCCAAATTGTACCACTTTAGTAAACATTATATTTATGAAATCTCTAAGCATATAAGAAGCTGTAATAATATTCAAATTGCTACGTTTGTTTTACAGAGCAAACCTGGAAAATTTCAGTATTACATCTTTGGAGCAGGCTACTTCATATGGTGTTGGGAGACTTCTTACCAGTTAACCCCTATAGTGTTCAGCTAGTATTTATAACAATGAGATAAAACGTACAGTCTTGAATGAACAGTGCTGAACGAACAGTAATAGTTTTAAACATCGCTGAATTAGCACTACAGCTCTTACAGTGTAAAACAGAATCCGGTGTGTTAAAGTAACCTGTATAGTTTTGAGCTAGCATGCACACTAATGGGTTAAAACTTACAGTGTTGAATTAACAAGATTATAATTCTAAATAGCATCTGCAGCGAAGTACCTCCTACAGCACTGAACCAACATTTACAGTCACGGATTCAGATGTAGTTCTTGAATGCATAGTTCAATTAAGCCCTACAGATGTTAAACAGCATTAAATTAACACAAGTTCTGTTATATAGCATTCACTATCATCTGCTGTCTTAAAGTTACTCCCACATTACATACATCAGCATTGCTGATTTAACACCTAGAACTGTGCAAAATGAAATGAACAATACAGCTGTTAACTTATGATAAATAAACACTGTTTCTGTTAAATAGTGTTAAATAATACTGCAGTGTTGATGTAACTATTACAGTGCTAAGGTAGCATTTACAGTGATGAGTTCAAACATACAGTCTTGAACTAAGTGCGCTGAATAAACCCTATCTTTGTTAAATCGTGTTGAATTAATACTACAGCTCTTATTTTAGTGGTAAATAGCAAACACGGTGATAAATGAACTCTTATTAACAATCAGGAGTATGAACTCCTGACTAACACTACTGCAGTTAAACAAAATTGAATGAACACTATAACTCTTAACTAGCACTAAACTGCATCTGCAGTGTTAAAATAACTCCTACAGTGTTGAGAGCTGTTGAGAGTATGTGAGCTGTCACATAGTGAATTGACATTACTAGTGTTGAATTAACACTATATACATACAGCTAAGAAATAATGTAAATAACACTACAGCTCTTAAAGTGTTACACTAGCATCTGCAGTCCTGTAATGTCTAACTCCTACTCCGTTAAGCTAGAATTTACAACGATGAGTTAAAACATAGTCTTGAACAAACTACTGACATAACACCTACGTAGCGTTGAATTAAACAGTGCTGAATTAACACTACGGTGTTAAATAACAGTTGCCGTGTTAAAGACTTGAATGAAGTCCTGCAGTGCACCAGTTACAGAAATCAAAGAACACTGTAAATGTTTCTTCAAACACTTCGATGTACGATTTATGATTCTCTGTTTAAGTCTGGGTGGCACGCGCTGTCACCTCACCACAAGAAGGGCCTGGGATCGATACCTTTCTGTGTGGCGTTTGCGTGTTCTCTCCGTGACTCTGTGGGTTTCCTCCCACGATCCAAATACATGAATTCAGGTGAACTGGGAATATTAAATTGCTCCTAGGTGTGAGTGTGTCTGTGGCGCGATGGACTGGCAACCTGTTCAGGGTGTTTCCTTGCCTTCTGCCTCATGAGCACTGCAATAGGATAAGTGGCTTAGATGATAAACGAGCGAGAGTGTTTAAGTTTGACTGAACAGAAATGTTTTTTTTTTTTAAGTTGATCTTGTTGAACTATAAATTTTAAATCAGAATATCTCCCAAACTTTTTTTTTTTTTTTTTTTACTAACTACAATACTATTTTATCTCGGACCATAACACAAATAGCTCTAAACCCTAGTTTGAACTCAGGGGCACTTTAAGGACCACAGATGCACTGTAAAAAAATTGTTTATTTAAAAAAATAAATATATGAGCTGCGCTCAAAATATTGGTGTTTATTTCACTTAAAAAATAGTAAGTTAAAAGAGTGTCGGACACGGATATCGTTCTGTTAACTTAATATTTAAAGTTCAGTGAACTCAAAATATTTAAAGTTCAGTGAACTCAAAATTTTAAGTTAACCCGTTAACTTACTTTTACAAGTAGTGTTTTTGTTTTTTGGTTGTTTTTTTTTTTTACAATGTGTACCTTAATGACTCAAAATGTCTCAAAGAGCCCAAAATACTTACTACACTTAGCATTATAAAGCAGTCAGAGAAGGTTCAGAGAAATCTTAGGCTATGCACTTGTGTACTCAAAAAGTACTCCAAGCTGTAATAATAACAACTGTGATAAGATCAAACGACTTACTTTATCAGCCTCTTGCACGTCGCAGAGTTTCACACCTGTTGCAGGGTTGAATGTAGGAAAGGTCTTTCCTTGCACAGAGCAGTGCCACTCGTTATTGATAAAAAGCTGCAATGTGGACAGAGATTTTATTGGTTTTATTCTTTTTATTTACTTACATACATTTTTAGTAAGCTATAAACATGCCACTTTATACATCTCTCTCTCTCTCAAAGTCATTTAAGAGTTCAGTGAGCCTGAAGAAATACTGCGCATTACACACAGAGCACTTTGAGCTGGTCTCGTTTCATACAATCCGTTTACCTTGGTGTGTTTGATGTCTGTGATCTTCTGCGGTTGTGGTAAACTCAGATTCTGCGCGTCTCCGTTCTCCGTAATCCCGTTCTGCGCCATGACCCAGGAGCCGATCCTCACAGCCGCGCGCGCCCGCGCGTGTGTGAGTGAGCGTGGGTGTGTGTGTGTGTGTGTGTGAAAGATAGAGAGAGGGACACAGAGAGAGATTGTGTGTGTGTGTGTGTGTGTGTGTGTGTGTGTGTGTGTGTGTGCGTGCACAGGTGTGTGATGAAGCAAGTGCACCTTGTCTGCTGGACTAAG
>JAOVVH010000004.1:8835581-8846758 GCA_028566435.1 Scorpiodoras heckelii
TCTGTAATTGTAGAACTACAAAGTGCAGCTATATGATAAGTGGAACTGAGAAAATGGACAATGAGTGTAGAGAAAAGAAGGTGGTCATAAGGTTATGCCTGATTGGTGTATGCTACATAATTCACAGCTAATAATAAATGGATAAAGACATTTTTTCTTTAAAGAAAATATGCAATTGTTGATATAATCTAATTCACTGTAAAGAAAGAAATATGGAAAGAGTCTTATTTGTCAGCACATGAGAGAGTCTTCTGGTCTTTTGGTAAAATTGACAAGCTGAATTTTATTTGCCTTAGTAACTTCAAGAGAGACAAAAAGGAGAGAATGGTGAGGAAATGACTAATGTGACAACTTGTCTCTCATATGTTACACAACATTCAATGAAACTATAATTGGTTAATGGAACAAGAGGAATTAAGGCTTTTGGGATGTTTTTATTCCTTACATAACATATTAGAATGGATTAGTCATTCTCCTGTAACCATCTTCATTTGATTTCTTCACTGATACCATATCTTGCTTAAAAAGCCTCCAGATTTTTAACTTTGGCCATCTAATTACTGCTTTAATCTGGTAAATGGAAAAAGTCTGACCAGTCTTGATGAATACAAGCTTTTTTGGTGAGGACCTACCATTAAACAATATGGCCATCTTTAGAACCCTTGACATTACTCTCTTCATGTGACCACAGTGGGCGACTGTTGGGGTGAAATATAGTCTGTTGGATTACATGTCACTTGGGGATGTAGGGTACACCAGCACCCCATTCACAGGGCTAAGGGAGCAGGTTTTATTGTGACTGCATGCTAAGGCTTCTTGTCTGCTCTAATGTAGCGTATTGAATGACTGAACACTGTTTACATCTCGCTTTTCGCCCTGAGAAGCTTGTAAGTGAGGGGCACCACAAGAAAGCAGCCGTTTCTGAGCCACGACGTCAATGTCAGCTATTGTTCTTGTTGAAAGTGCCTAGTCTGCACAAATGATGTGTACATGATTACGGCGGCATGACAAGGATAGCTGCTGTAATCAGGCCGACTTTTATTATTCCCCCAAGCATAATGAGAAGGTAACTGACAGGAGAAACTTCTTATTAAAGAGGAGAAAATAAATGGGGAGCAGTCTGTCTTTATGTATGATGAAACCTTAGCCTCCCATTGGTAGATTTGAGGTTTTTAATAAGCAGTGCAGATGGGCAGGCTGGCATGTGCAGCGTTCTGCTAGACATTTAGATGAAGTCTTCCTTCAAAGTCCAGGTGTGCTCTAAGAGACACTAACTTTAGAACAATAAGGAATAAAGGAGGTCATTTTAGTAATGGAAATGATCTTATATGCTCTGACTTGACATGGAGACTCAGTGAACAGCTAAAGCTAGTAAGCAGTCCATGTAATTACAACCACATACAACCACAGTCACATGTGATGTCTTATAACCTACACTGCAAAACAAAGCAGTACCTCAAGTTTATTGTACAAAGTTACCCGGTTGCCTTAATATCTTTTTTGACAGGAGACCTTAATAAAATCACCCTTCCCTCAGAAAAAAAACACGGCAGTGTTCCAACTGGAAGTCCACTGGACCTATTTTGGACAGCCTTTTTCTGAATCACTACCTTCTTGTGTGGGGAAACTCGAACCAGCTCTCTCATTCTCTGGACCTTCATTGAGAGCGGCCAGTCCGTTTAGATGGCTCTCTGCATGAGTGCCTAACCCGGCTAAGAACAGAGTTCTCCCCTTCCATCTTTTCTTTCTTTCTTTCTTTCTCTCCATCTCTCTCTTTCTCTCTTATCCTTTTGCTCCCTGGTCCTGAAACCCATCCAGCCCTCCTTCATGTTCTTGCCCTGACTTAGTTATTGCGTTCTATTTCTCACCAACATTAGACCTGTGTGCCTTTGCTTCTCTGATGAAACATGTTTTCAGCTGGCCCTGTCAACTGCAAGGCCTGACTCATGCTTTTATTTGCACTGGTCATGCTGGGGTCATTTGATACACTGTCAACACATAGAGCCAAAAGACAAAACAAAAAGTCATCTGCAAATGGAGAAAGAGAAAACAGACTTCTGGCCCTCATAACTTTGGGTTGATGAGGTAGGTCTCATCACTGAATAGAGATCACTTGGCCAAACATTTTAAAATTGAATACAAAGCCATCTGATGGGAATAAGATGGTAGGAAACATTTGAGAAAGTCAGATCACTACTGGTGGGAAACCATGCTATTATTTGCAAAGCAAACACAGTTATTATAATGGAGGTGAGGTAGTGGGAAAGTTGGCACTGGGCATTAGGCCCGACATGAACTCACAATGGCAGTGTAGCTTTGATAAACATGTTTGAAAGTCTGGGCAAGTATGAACATCTGCCTTTACACACTTATATTTCTGTTTACGTCCTCTGACAAGAAAACATTGTGTTGTACAAATGAGCAGACAAAATGGTTTGCATTTCAAAAGTTGCCTCAAGGAAAGAAAAGGTTCAGTTTCTTGGCTCAGGAGAGGCGATTTGTAGAATTAAAATAATCTAATAACCCGGACTTGGAACCTGAACTGTATTTCAAATAGGTGATGTGTTTTGTACCATCAGTTTTCACTGTTTATCTACCAGAGAAATAATGAGTGCTGGGAGGTGTTACTTGTAACAAAATGGAGGTGGGGGCTGCGGTGTGTATATGTGTGTGTATGTGTGTGTGTGTAGGTTTTAGGACAATCTTATCAGATTGACCAACTTTTTCAATTTCTCACCATTTTTAGAAATGCAGTATCACTTTTGGCATTTTATTTTAACTAAGGTTCAGCTCAGGTTATCCTTTCCTTTGAAGGTTTAGCAACATTCCTAGCAGATTAGCACTGTTTTAGCAGTTTAGCAAAAAATATTATGTTTAACACTGAGAACCTGATAAAGACATATACAGTACTTAGTGAACAAGACACCACAGTGGTCACTGTTAAACTGGCTTTCATGGCTAAATAGCTCGATTCTTCAAGAATCAGCCAATCATAAGCTAGCTAGAGCTAAAGTGAAAACTAGCACAGGTGAAACATTGTTCTATTTTAGCCTGGAGACAAATAAGTCACTAAATCACAGTCCCCAATTATCGTTCCACTCAGAATAGAAAAAACAGATGAGTCAGTCCCTGTTGGAAATATTAAAATGACTTCAACATTGAGCTGAATGAGTTTCATGTCTTAGCCCACACTGGAAATCTTTATCAGAGTATCGCAGCAGGGATATTTTAAGCAGATATCTGTTTCACTTTTTCCATCTGTTTACCAAGGCAATATTGCAAACAACAGCAAATCACTGCTGTTTAATCTCAGTTAGGTTTTAAAGCCTACATAAGCATAGGTTTTCTAGCACCAACCAACAAATTGGCACCAGAATCACTAAGACAAATTTACAGTATGTAGTCCTCTGTAAAATAATACAGGACATAAGAATGATCAGGGGTGGGCCAGGTATTCTCTTCCCAAACGATTCACTAAGTATACAGCTTTTGAAAAAGGATCATTCATGCTGAAGGACTTGTATATTAATCTTTATAATTAACAAAGTGTATTTAGTAATGAATGCCTGAGTTGACGAACTTCTTTCATTTCCACTTTGGTTAATGTTGGTTTCCCGCATTACCCAGAAGTGATCGTTTGCTTCATCTGTACCTAAAGAGATGATGATGATGATGATGATGATGATGATGATGATGATGATGATGATGATGATAATGCAGTGCTTTAATTCTGTCTATCCAGTTCTCTCAGCTACTCACCTGAACAGTCTGTTCAAACATTAGATTCCACACCTTAAAATTAAAGTACTTTGTAGTTTCGGTGTGGAAACATTCTTTAATCATAATTCTTTATATAGTCTCTGCTTGGGGACTCTCTCTCTCTCTCTCTCTCTCTCTCTCTCTCTCTCTCTCTCTCTCTCTCTTTCTACCTTATTGGTTAATGGTGCACCTGTCCTGTTCTGCTTCCATTAGTCCCACCACAGTGCAGTAGTGGACACACAAAGGCAGACAGTGTCCATGTCTCCAGCTCTCTGCTCTTGCAGTCTTTTATTCCTCTATCCCTGCAGGAGGGAATTCCTACCATGGCCTTTCACTCCGTTCTGCTCCAGCACGTCCCGCATCTGGCAAAGAGCAAGAGCCCCCAGCCAAGGCTTTCACTCCCCAAATGAAAAGCTGCTAAAAACAGTACCAGAACAGGTGATCATGATAGGCCAACCACGAGAAAAAGGGGGCAGAGGGGTCACTTTTGTGTTTCCTCTGGCCGTTATGGAAGGGTGAACCATACCGACCCATGAACAGGTTGGAACGCAGAAAGCTGAGCGTTAGAGAGAATATTGTAGTAACTGTAGTGTTGGGTTCCCCTGGCTAATGGATACCTGTAGGAATGTATTTGTTATTATAAGTAATCTCGTTTTATACGTTTATGATTATATGACCATCTTAAATTATCTTTATTGATTTACTAACCTCAACTTAATATGGTCATACCAATTAAATTGGATTGAGAGAGAGACAGCGAGCAAGAGCGAGAGAGAGAGAGAGAGAGGGGGGGGGGACATGCAATGTTTTTCATCACAAAGGTCATATTTCTGTCATCAATTACTGTTCAAGAAGAACAGTGTGCTAAGCTCGATGAGAGCCAGCATCAATTACCACATACCTTATTAACTTAAACACAATTTAGATGGGAACTAATGATTTAAGATATTTTAAGTGGGTGTTGAGATTTCAGTGATCCCTGAGAAGTAACAATTGGGAAGTAATTCGACCGACTGATTCGAAATCACATCAAAGCAACCACTGAAACATGTGGGCTGCTGGAAAGGCTTGGAAAAGAAGTAGTTCAAAATGAGAACTGAACTTTATCCACGTATTTGCTCATTTGGTTGATTCTTTTATTCAGTGCGATGTACAAAGAGGGAGGAATTCAATCCAAGCACAGACATGAAAGGATTGAAGAAATATAGATTAATAATAGATGCTGTCTGACGTTTCCTTATAAAAAAAAATCTTATATCTTTAAATATACTTGTTAAATGACATTGTTAAGTTTTGTAGACCTGTTCATACAGCTCATGGTTTATTTTGATCAGGGTTGTAGTGCATCTTGTTCTTAAAGGTTTTTTTTTCCATATACCATTACAAAACAAAAATGCAATGGCAACAAATTCCTAGTAAATCAGCTACTAGTGCATGAATATGTGTGTACATGGTGCCTCATGATGAACTGACATCCCATCCAGTGTTTATTCAAACCTCACGCCCTGTGTTCCTGGGATTCCTGATCCAACACAATCCTAACCAGGATGAAGATGAATGAATGATGAGTGAATGTGGCTTTAACAACAGCTTTCTGGCTGTCCTGGTCATCTTATGGTCATTAGCACAGAACTTAACCAGCCTAGCTGCCCGTAGCCTTCATTTTTTATAATAAAATGTATTTATTTATTTATTTATTTATTTATTTTGCTTAATTATGAGTTATGTTGAGTAGGTAAAAACCTTTTCATACTGCACCAGATGAAACCTGGATTGTGAGCAGTAAAAGTAAAAAATAATCTTTTTGTGGTAGATCTTGTGTGGGAGGTGTGCAAATCACATGAAAAAATAAAAATTATTGAAGCTCATGTCAGTCAAATGAAATATAGAAAGCCCGGCACACATTTTTACCTCGATCATGAAAAAATGAAGATAGACAAAAAATGCTTAGTCAAACATACAGGTTTCATGTAGCTGTTTGTCTCTACCCTTTATTAGAAATCCTTCTTATTGTCAGTATCATAACAAGCATGATTAAACTAGTAAATTAGTTGTACACTAGTTTCCCACAAAAACTTGGACAAAAATGAGTTGATTAAAAGGAATTAGTATAGAAATGCAAGAAAAACTGACCAGAGTTGAGTTTTTATGTGCTATTGCATAGTAGCATTACCATCCCATGGCTCCAGGGAGTCAGATTTGATAATGAGCTTAGGTTACTGCCTCTGTTGAGTTTCAAATCTTATGCCTGTGTCCACATGGGTTTCCTTCAGGTTCTCAGTTTTCTTCTTACGTGCCAAAAACTTGCATTGCTCCCTAGACATAGATAAGACGGTAGATAAGGTTTGCATGAAAGCTTATGTCATACAAAAGTATATGTTTGAGCAGAGATAAATCTGTAATTTATAAGGAAGTAGTAGGATTTGTTCATCAAATACTGTACATGAGGGTGTGGCTCAAAGAAAGCTACATTACCCACCCAGACCACACACCAGAGAGCATGCCTATCACATTGTTCATACTTTAAATCCTATTTTGATTGCAAAGGACTGCTCCCCACAGACATTTATCCAAGTGATATCACATGGCTGTCATTGATAAACTTCTGTATATCTGTAATATGTAAATAAATATCTTACATTTTGCATATCGGCCTGTGTTCTACCTGAAAGGTCACATGATCAGATATGTCTTGTTGATAGTAACCTTGTGCAGGTAGTGAGTTACTTTGCAAGTTAATGAGTTCAAATGTCATATCTATTATCCAGTCATCACCCTTAAGCAACTGTCAAAGTACATGCAACCTACTGTATAGCTCATATGACATTATCCTACTTGTACTATATCAGTTGAATATACAATTGGCAACTGTGCAAATGTTTTAGGCACATAGAAAGAATTGCTGTTAAGATGCCTTGAACAACATTTCTGCAGCAGTAAACAGTAATAAATTAAAGAAAGTCAATATTTGGTGTATCATCCCTTTGGTTTAAAAATAATCTCATGGACAGTTTTATTTATTAGCTGGTAAGATTTATTGAGCATCTTGGAGAATCTGCCACAGCTCTTCTGGAGACTTTGTTGTACTTGCTTCAGTTGTGTGCATGCAAAACCCAGCAGCCTACACTGATGTGCTCTGTTACGTAATATCTTGCTTTCTTCACTGATATACAAACATTCTTCTGTAAAAATTTTTTAATCAGAAAATTTGTATTATATTATATTGTTTATAGCTTTCTTCCAGCATGTATTGCAAGTGTTTTGGGTATCTTCCATGTGTGTGAAATGTGTCTCTGTATGTGACTCCCTCCCCTTTTTCCTTTTCAGTTCTCCTTTTCTCTTTGTTTGTTACTGTTCCTAATAAAGTGACTTATAAAAGAGCAAGAAGGATGGGGAATGTATTTTTCTCACGGCCCCTTCACACAGTCACCTCAGTATGTTTGGACCCTATGACTCAATAATGCAAAAGTCATGACATAAACTATAACAAAATTTGCACTTACAATATAGGGTGCCTGAGACTTTTGCACAGTACTGTACATATTTTAAACCTTACATAGATTTTTACATTTTTCTTAATTGTTACCTTTCCCCCAAACTAAAACCTGGCCATGTAGCGATCATATCTTGGAAATGAATGAATGACCATGTGTAGCGCCTTTTCCTGTTCTGTGATAAAGACTGTTTTGCATGCTCCTCTGCATGGAAGCGCTACACTGATTTAGACCCATCAGTCTCAAGTTTGATGGTGTCAACCTTTCCTTTTCTGCAGAGATACAGACCCATGGACAGGGAGTTTCCCCTCACACTCATGGAAGCCCTGTAGTTTCCAGCGTGGCTCAGTATGCCGTCTCTACTCCTACAATAGGTGCATTGTACTGTGGAAACATGGGCCACAGAGAGATGCCATTGTTTTATCAGGTAACGTTACCTGCGATTTGATCGATGATAGTGCCTTGTGTTTTTGTAAGAAGAATCCACAAATATATCAGCGCCTGGTTTTAGGCCACCTCAACTTCCCGAGGCTTGGCAGTGGCCCACTTAAGCTCCAACTTAAAGAAAGCAGAGAGGCTTTTCATTTAAGAACTGCATTCCTGGGAACTACAGAGAGAATGAAAAAGAGAGAGGAGAGGAAAGGAGAGGACATGGAAGAGCTTTGCACGAAACCCTGTCCGTGTTAAGGTGATACATGGCGTCTGTAGGAAAAGCACTGATGCCGTGCCAAGGCGTGTCATTTAAGGTGTCTCTCCTACAGAAGCACATATGATGCCATTGAGCTCAGCGTAGCAGGGGTGGGAATTTTTTTCTCAACTTCTGCCAGGACATTGAGGAGGGCTGCTGATAGAGACCCGTGAAAGAGACGAGGACAGCAAAGAGGCATGATATGCATGAAATTGAATAGCCTCCAGCAGCAGTTCGACTCTTTCAGTATTCATTTGATGGACTTTTGAGAGGTAAATGTGAATCACAGCAAAGAAGCTTGAGAAGCAGTTGTACAGAGCAGAACCTGCTATAACCTCTAGCAAGGATATACACTATATGGACAAAAGTATTTGGACACCTACAGGAACTTTTATGACATTCCATTCTAAAGCCATAGGCATTAATAAGGACTTGGCCCCTTCTTTGCAGCTAAAACACCTTCCACTCTTCTGAGAAGGCTTCCTACAAGATTTTGCAGTGTGTCTGTGGGAATTTTTGCCCATTTATCCAGAAGAGCATTTGTGAGGTGTAGGATAAGAGGGCCTGGCTCACAATCTCCATTCTAGTTCATCCCAAAGGTATTTAGTGGGGTTGAGATCAGGGTTCTGTGTAGGCTAGTCAAGTTCTTCCACACCAGACTCACCCAACTTTGCCTTTATGGACCTTGATTTGTGCACTGGAGCACAGTCATGCAGGAACAGAAAAGGGCCTTCCCCCAAACTGTTCCCACAAAGTTGGAAGCATACAATTGTACTAAATGTTTTGGTATGCTGAAGCCTTAAGATTTCCCTTCACTGAAACTAAAGGACCCAGGCCAACCCCTGAAAAACAACCCCATAGCATTATACCACGTCCACCAAACTTTACAGTTGGCACAATGCAGTCAGGCAGGTAATGTTCTCCTGGTATTTGCCAAACACAAACTCATCCATCAGACTGCCAGACAGAGAAGTGTGATTCGTCACTACACAAAACTTTTTCCACCGCTCCAGAGTCCAGTGGCTACGTGCTTTATACCACTCCATGCAACGTTTGGGATTGTGCTTGGTAATGTAAGACTTGCATGTAGCTGCTTTGCCATGGAAACCCATGCCATGAAGCAGCCAATGCATAGCTTTTGTGCTGATGTTAATGCCAGAGGAAGTTTGGATCTCTGCGGCTATCGAGACAGCAGAGAGTTGGAGACTATTATGCACTATGCGTCTCAGCCCTCAGCGACGCCGCTGTGTAACTTGACGTGGTCTGTCACTTCATAGCTGAGTTGCTGTGGTTCCTAAACGCTTCCATTTTCAATAATACCACTCATAGTTGATTGTGGAATATCTAGGAGGGAAGAGGTTTCATGAACTGACTTATTGAAATGGTAGCATCCTATTACAGTATCACACACTGTGGGCTTGTGGTTAAGGAACCAGCCTTGTGATCGGAAGGTCACCGGTTCGATCCCCGATACCAACAAGACATGACTGAAGTGCCATTGAGCAAGGCACCTAACCCCAAACTGCTCCCCGGGCGCCCTGGACGAGGCTGCCCACCGCTCCGGGCTGGTGTGTGCTCACTTCACCAATGTGTATAAATGTGTGTGTTTCACTGCATGGATGGGTTAAATGCGTAGGACAAATTCCTCTGTGTGCAAGCACAGTAGGCCAATACTTCACTTCACTTCACTCGAATTCAGCGAGCTCTTTAGAATGACCCATTATTTCACAAATGTTTGTAAAGGCAGACTGCATGGATAGGTGCTTGATCTCATACACCTGTGGCAATTGGACTCCATGAAACACCTGAATTCAATGTTTAAGACTTGTGTCCAAATACTCTTGTCCATGTAGTGTACATTGTTATAGTATCATGGCAGAGTTGAAGTGCAATGCATATGATAATATTCTATATTTCAGTCCACCACTGCTGGGAGTCCTCACTCATATATGAGTTGACAAAATGTCATCACATTATTCATAGAATGAATTCAACAAGTAAGGAATAAAACACTGTGGTGTGAGGAAAGTAATCAGCTAAATTACCATGTTTTGCTGCTTTTATAGTATAACAATTTAGATTTACATTGCATTTATGGCATTTAGCAGATGCTTTTATCCAGAGCGACTTACAAAAGGGCTTAGTCAATTAACTTGGAATATCCAAAGCTAGTGCTGTTAGACCCGAATTCAATTTACTTTGGCCCATGATACTGCTAGAACTTAGCCATACAATATCTAACACAAACAATTACAATTTGCTACTGATTACATTTTTAATATTGTTTCAAGAATGATATTTTTGTACTTTTTATTTGATTATGCTTACTGTTAATGTCCTTAAAACAAGTTAATTTCTGTTAACATGTTAACATAGCAGCTATAAACAGCTTATAAACAGCCTCAAGCCCTGGGTTTCAATTGTCAAGACTGCATTTGTTGTTAAAAAGGATACACCAAAATGAAGAACAGAGAGCTGTCTATGGCAGAAGGCTGAGGAAAGAGGGAAAATCAATCAGAGTCACTGCAGACACATTGGGTACACCCAGTACAACAATTTGGAATGGCCTTGAAAAAGAAAGAAAGCACTGGTGTACTAACAACCAGTCATCAAACAGGTTGGCCAGAGAAAACATCATCATCTGATAACAGAAACATTGTCAACTGTGAAGAAAAAAAACAAAAAGAACATTCATCATCAACAACCTCCACAGGACACAGCTGAAGGTATCACAATCCACCACTGATACAAGACCTTCAAAGCTGAAATATATAAATCAGCAGTAAGGGCCGATTCACAAAGAAATATACTTATGAGCCACAAGTTTTGGAATCAAGATGAACCTCTAGCAAAGTGACAGAAAGGCCAATGTGTGGAGAAAGAAAGGATCTGCTCATGATCCAAAAACATATGAGATCATCAGTCAAGCACGGTGGAGGTAGTGTCATAGCTCTGGGCTTCTATAAATGGCTCACGATGGTAGCAGCACAGTGAATTCAGACGTCTGCAGATACATCGTCTGGCAATTTACAGTGAAAGTCTTCCAATCTATATGGGAGGTACAAAACACTCTGACAACACAACAAAGGACTTCATCGGTGGGAGAAGGGGAAGGTTTTAGACTGTCAAAGGTCAATCACCAGACCTTAACCCAATTAAGCATGCATTTCACACCCTGAAGAGGAAACTGAAGGGAGAAGCTCCTTAAAACAAACCAAAGCTGCACCACAAGCCTG
>JAOVVH010000004.1:9138680-9150889 GCA_028566435.1 Scorpiodoras heckelii
TTTTTTTCTGTCAAGATGGGGTGCTGAGTGTACATTAATGAGAAATAAAATGAACTTTTTTGACTTTAGCAAATGGCTGCAATGAAGCAAAGAGTGAAAAATGTAAAGGGGTCTGAATACTTTCCGTGCCCACTGTAAATAGTGTTGAAAATTTAGTCCAAGGGGTATGAATGAGTTGTTCCATTTTGGGTGGTTAACAGTACTACTCATGGTTTATTAACATACTGTACACCTAGATGTACATAAAATGTAGAAATTCAAGAAGTTATAATTGGTCGTGATTGTAATTATAATTTGGCTATGATAATTTCAGAGGGGATTTCCCCATCCCAGAACACCCCCATATTTGAAAAGCTTGATACACGCCTGGCTGCGGCTAACCCATTATCCTTGGATATTACATGTATTCTATATTCATTTATGTATACAATACTGTGCAAAAGTCTTAGGCACCCTATTGGTTTTAGGTTCAACTTTTGTTATTAATGCTTTTTCTGATTCTGCATTACTGAGTCAGTTCTAAACATTAAATTAAATGTTACACAAAAATATGTGTATGTCAGTAATGAAAGCAGCACAATACATAACAGAACACTTTTCAGACAAAAAAACATAATGAAGGCTGCTGGGTTTGCATGCAAAAAGACGCAAGTGTGACAGTCAAAGTCTCCAGAAGATCTGAGGCAGATTCTCCAAGAAACTCAGTAAAACTTATCAGCTAATTACTGTACAGTACGATGCAGAAGTCTTAGGCACATGCATAGACTTGCTGCAAAGCAAAGGTGACTTTGAAAATAATGAAGATGTTTCTACATACAGAAAACAGTAATAAATAAAGGAAGTCAATATTTGGTGTGCCTTTTTCTTAAATAATATTCCCAGGTACAATGTGTGCAGTTTTATATGGAAATTTGATTTTTTTTGTTTTACTGAATGACTTGGAGACTCTGCCACAGCTCTTCTGGAGACTTTGACTGTCATACTTCTTTTTTTTTTACATGCCTAACCCAGCAGCCTTCATTATGTCTTTTGTTTGAAAAGTGGTCTGTTATGTAATGTATTGCTTTCCTTACTGACATACAAACATCTTTGTGTAACATTTAATTTTTTGTTAGAAAAAGTAACATTTGGAAATATGAAATCTTTTTGTACTGACTAAGTAATGTTGAACTCAAAACAAAAACATCAATAACAAAAGTTGTACCTAAAAACAATATGGTGCCTAAAATTTTTTGCACAGTACTGTATATATTTTTGAGCCACATGTATGTATTTTCTGGATAATTTTAGACAAAGGGGGAAGAATCCATTTCAAGCTGAACAGATGAACAATAAGGTTCATGGACCCAGCAGTATCTCTGGTGGTCATAGGATTTTAACAATCTTCTGGCTACTGACACAGAATCTTAACTGCTGAGCTACCAATCCCCATAAAGTTTGCCTGTATTATGTGTGCCTTCCCTGTTTTTATTGTACTGTATAAATCCCTATTGCCTGCTGACAGGTTTATTACATGCTAAAGCGCTGACCGATTTATTTGGATGATGATGTGTGCACATGCTTGCAGTTCCAGACAGGGCTATTTATATTTTAATTAACATTTCGGCAATACTTCTAGCCTTTTAATATATCTGTCATAAATTTTTTCGTTTTATATGCCACGACCTTTAGAAGCAGTAGGCACTGATTTGGCAGGCAGTTGGCAGACAGATTAGAAGGTGCTACATGAGCAATGCTGAATGTTGTGCATATGTTATGTATCCCTGCCAAACACATCTCTGTCTGCACAAACAGCGTTACCAGAAAAACAAGAATTCTGACTACTTTTACTGCAGTAACCTTTTTGAGAGCATTCAGCAAGCTTTCATAGTTCTTGTGCAGACATACAGTCCTGGAAACACTTTAAAACAACACTTTGTAAAGCAGCATTTTGATACAGTAGCATTTTGATGCTACTAACTTTACCCTTTCATGAAACCAGTTTAACTATACTGTCCATGATTCCCAGCCAACAGCTGTGTAGGGTATGAATTTCACACCCAGTCATTTAAACAATCAGGAGACTCAAACAACCTATCCCCACAGTGGATTTCTAATCACACCTGCCCATATGTTATTACATAGCATATATACAAGTTCACAATAACTTTTATGAAGTCTTGCTTCAACATTTTTTCTGTGTCATTACTAAGCCACTGTTTTGACTCTTGGTTAGCTTGGTTAAGTTCTTTGCCTGTTTGATTTAGCCCTGTTCATGCCTACTTGCTGACTTCACTACAAGAACAGATATAGCAGATTGCAGTGAAACATTACGTGACACAGGTGAATCATTGGTGAACAACAAATCACCACCAGCCAAAGCAGAAGAGAACTTACTATCTCTCAAATTATGGACAACACAGCGAGAGACTTCACCTTGAACTTCAGAACACTGTCTGCAGGTGGTGGCTGGAATGAGCCAACTTTAATTGGCGTGCTTCAATACCAAATTACCCTAAAGAGATAGTCATCTCCCTGTCGATTTAGTCACTGACTTGGTAATTCAGCTCAATAAACTACTTAGAGCAAACAAAGCTTGTATCAGAAAGCACTGTTTTCCATAGAAAAGGTAAAATCAATTCAGATAACAAATCTCATGTAGATCAGCAACTCCAAGTAAGTGTGCTCAAATTATTTATAAGCATTTATCATTGTTGTTTTGATACACCATTAGAAAATCACATCTTCATCTTTCACCACTTACTGACAGTGGCTGGAAACAGTACATCAATTTCAGTGCACTGATCCATGCAAGCTAGTTGGTGAGGGAGGTCATCACCTATCAAACTGTTCACAACCACATAGATATTAGTGCCATGCAAAGCATTGTGTCCTCCTCTCTTATTTCCCTCTCCTGGCTGGCTGCAGTAAAGTTTTAACTGTGCCCATCCCCTTGTTTGTAAATGAAATAGGACTGAAATAGGAAATTTCCATTTTAAGTCTGCTTTTGTTTTTTGCTAATTTTCTTGTCTATGCTAGTTCATTGTACTGATGTATATTGTATTGATATATTAGCAAACCAACATGACTGACTGAAGTGATGACATCAACCAAGGCAGCTAACTCTAGCTACATTTCATAGCAGTTTATTGACTGTAGGTCCTTAGCGAACAGTTGTTATGGTTTGCTAGTCACACCACCGACAGAATGAGCAGAGCTTGAACCACACTTCTCTATTCAGATGGGTAACATAATGCAGGTGTCAGAGCTAGTGATTATTTTCCCCCCAAGATATAGGTTGTGTTGAGTGGAAATGTTGACTGCTGTTTGCCAGCATATTTTCAGTTTGTACCTTACAATAGTTAATACTTCTACTTACTTTATTTTGATTAAAATGAGCTAGTGGATATATGTATCAGCTAGATAGCAAGTGGTAGTTCAGTCAGTCATTACTCAAAGCTCTAAAATCTTTTCCTGACAACAGTACAATCAATATTCTTGCAAATATGTATCAACACCAATGTAGCACTTTACATATAAATTGATAATGCTGTACTTGCCACTTTGAGTTAGCTGACATAACATCTTTAGTTGTAATTCAGGTAATATATTTGCTACAACTAAGTAGAATCCATCATCAATATTGGGAGGAGAGGCAGGCCCACTGTCAGACCAGCCATATGCAGTGCACTTGCTCTGGCTCTAAGATCTCTACTACACAGTCTCTGACTCCAATTTTTTTTGCAAGACACCCTTTTCGAACAAAAAAGGCTTCAAATCAAACAAACAAACAAGGCTTCAAAGTAAATAGTTCAATGATGCCCACTCATATACACAGTCATTGTTCTACACCCAACACTTAAATCTCTTGGTCAGGATGGGAAAGCCTAGTTTGATCTCCCCCTAATGTCATGTACCCAGTGTCATTTATTTCTGACACCATCATCACTATAGTAGAAAGCCCCCAAGTCAAACACCAAACTGAAATTCTTGCAGGCTATTCACACTATTGAGAGGTCTTCAGTCAGCCTAAGGCATGTGTTCTCCTTCCTAACAGATCTTATGACTGTGCCATTAATCTACATTGCAAACCATAGCTCTCACATTTAACAGACAGCCCTTGATGAGAACATACATGGAGTATATGCCGATAAAATCAATGAAAGGTGAAGAGAATAACATTGATTATCTCATTACAATGGCACCTGTCAAGGCATGGGATATATTAGGCAGTGAGTGAACAGTCAGTTCTTGAAAGTGATGTGTTGGAAGTAGGAAAAATGGACAAGCATAAGGATCTGAGCACCTTTTGCCAAGGGCCTAATGATTATGGCTAGATGACTAAAAACTAAAGACTCTAAAGGCAGGTCTTGTGGGATGTTCCCTGTATGCAGTGGTTAGTACCTACAAAAAGTGTTCCAAGGAAGGACAACAAGTGAACTGATGACAGGGTAATAGGCACCCAAGGCTAACTGATGAGTGTGTGGAGTGAAGTCTAGCCTGTCTGGTCTGATCCCTCAGAAGAGCTACTGAAGCACAAATTGCTGAAAAGTTAATGGTGGCTATGATAAAAAGGTGCCAGAACACACAATGCATTGCAATTTGCTACATATGGGGCTATGTAACCCAGACTGGTCAGAGTGCCCATACTTACCCCTGTCCACCACTGAAATCAACTACAATGGGCACAAGAGCATCAGAACTGGACCATGGAGCAATGGAAGCAGGTGGTCTGGTCTGGTTACATTGTGTTGACAGCCAGGGCATGTGCTTCATTTCCCTGGGAAAGAGATGACACCAGGATGCACTATGGGAAGAAGATAAGCCAGTGGAAATCTAGGGTCTGGGCATTCATGTAGATGTTACTTTGTCATGGACCACCTACATAACATTGTTGCAGAACAAGTACACCCCTTCATGGCAACAACATGCCCTAATGGCAATGGCCTGTTTCAAAAGCATACTACACTACACAAAATTGCTGATGAATCATTTTAGGAACATGACAAAGTGTTCAAGGAGTTGATTTTGCCTCCAAATTCCCCAGATGTCAATCCAATTGAGCATCAGTGGTATGTGCTGGACAAGCAAGTCTGATCCATGGAGGCCCCACCTCACAACCTAAAGGATTTAAAGGCTCTGCTGCTAACATTTTGGTGCTAGAAACCACATCACACCTTCAGAGGTCTCAATCAGATTACTGGTAAATATTGTTTTAAATTGTCCCTTGTTTCTGTTAGGGGTCGTCTCACTCCAGCAGCCGCTGCCAGAGGGAGCCGGTCCATGCTGCCAGCCGCCACTAGGCGTCACCCGAGCAGTAGTCCTCACCCAGCTTGTAGGACTACAACTCCCAGACATCCTAGCAGCAATCAGAGGTGATGGTTTCCACCTGGCTTTGCCTCTATTTAAGACAAGGCTCAACCAGGGCTCACCGTCACACCCTCTCATTTTTGTGCGCTCTTGCACAGCTAGGGACATGGTATTTTGTACCGTTTCCTCTTTGGTATGACCTCTTTCTCGCTTCTCTCCGCCATTTTTGGGGAGAGGTGCTATGCTGTCCCTTCCGCCTCTCTCCGCCATTTTGGAAGAGGCGCTTCGCTATTCTTCTCGCTCCTCTCTGCCATCTTGAAGAGGCGCTTCCTGATCTCGTTTTCCCTCACGTTCCCCTCAACATTCGAGGAGATGTGATCTGTTATTGTTAGCAATAATAAAGGAGGGAGAAAACAGATATTAAAAGAAAATAATATATAAAGAAAAGATAAAAGAAAGGAGAGGAATGAAAGGAGAAATCTATCATTTATTAAGTAAATAAAGTTTAGTAGACGAAACAAAACAAAACCATTTAGAAATCTTTGCTTTTTCTTTGCCCCTTTTCTATCAGCCCCTCTGCGGCTGTTTTTCATTTGTGTTTGTGTTTATTTGGTCGTTCCTTTTATTTACATTTATATATTCTTCCCTGTGTTTGAGTTTGCGCTTCTGCGACTCTTTAGTTTGCCCTTTGACTCCCACACGTCATCCCACACGTCATCCCACACGTCACCGCGCCGCCATCTCTCAGGCGCCGGCACTTCCGGGTTTCTCTCTCAGCCGCTATATAACCATTCCTTTGGGCTTGTTTACCCGACGGAGCAGCATTTCCTGGTCAAAAACATACTAAGTCATAAGTCACAAGCACACCCTCACATCCCGTGAATTTATGTCGGGAGCTTTCGAGATACGTGGCCACCTCCGCCATTACTTGGCTCTCCATGGCTGTTCATCCTGGCCTCACGCACATTCCATACGTGCCCCCATAGTGTAGCGAGCTAAGACACTGGTGCGTGTAGCCCCCTTGGTCCCAGGTTTGAGCCTTGTGGTTGTTGCTGCTTCAAGTTTATTCACTAAGTTAAAAGTATAACATCCACCTCAATATACGAGAAAAGAGAGAAGTATAAGAAATAAACATCACTTCATCCTCTTTTCTCCCCTGAGGGACCCTCTTTCACTCTAACTTCTTTCTCGTGTCTCTGTCCACCCGTTTCGGTCCCAGCCAGGCCAACACGCCGCACTTGGGTCCTATTCCCTTGCCAACTCATAGCAGTTTCCTTTAACTTTGTACAAATAAAAACAGCCACCATATTCACAAAACTAGACTGAATGGAAAATGACATTTAGCACCACATTGGGCCACTGTGGATATTTAGCAATTAACAACCCCTCTGTGTTTCAGGCATTTGTAAGTGACATCCATAGAGATATGCTATGCAAATGTATTATCAAACACAGACAATTTTAATATACCCGATTTAATAGAAGAACACAATAATTATGTTAGTCCTGTGGAGTCCAGTGGAAAATCAATTGTATTCTGAAGGCTGAAGAGTGTGAATTCCATGATACACATGAAAGGGTTACAATTTAGTACTGAGGCAATATACATGAACAACTAATTACTTCCTCAAAATGGAAAAGATGTAGCACAGCCTATATTATGAGATGTTCTCCCATAGCTTCAAGTAGCATTTTCTGTGAGAGAGGGCAACATACCTAAATCTCCAGCTTTTGTTTCAATCATTCAACTTCATTTGCTACTTTATCCTGGTTAGGGTCACAGTGATTCAGATCACATCTCAGGAAAATGGACATGAGGTGGGAATACACCATACACTGATACAATTACCCCTTGGGGAAAAATGTCAACAAATTCACTTATTGTCATATTTTTGGGAGGTTGTAGGAAATTGGAAACTCCCAGAGGAAACCCACACAGACACAGGGAGAACATGCTAAACTTGGAACAGACAGTAAGCCAAACCTGGAACCTGGAGCTATGAGGTAGAAATACTACTCGCTGTGACACAGCTCCTCCAAATCTCAAGCAGATTTAAGCTATTTATTTTCCATCAATCCTTGTGAGATCTTGTGTGTTTATATGCTTTTTCCCCTGATCCTAGGCCACTGGTGTTTGTCCTGTTTTCCTCTAGTGGCCTGGTTTACTACCTGTGTTTTTTTCTGGTTGCTGCTCCTTTCTGTGAGCCTGATTTATGGGTATGGATTGCTCCTCAGCCTGCATGTCACTTGTGTGACTCATACTTGAAATAGCAAAGATAACTCGATTTCACTTAATAAACATGCTATGACTCAACACTTCCTATCATGCCTCCCTATTTGATACAGAAAACTGAAAATTCCTGTTTACATTTTGATAGGGGCAGTGGTAGCTCAGTGGTTAAGACACTGGACTACTGATTCGAAGGTCATGAGTTCAAATCCCAGCACCACCAAGCTGCCACTGTTGGGCGCTTCAGCAAGGCCCTAAACCCTCATCTGCTCAGTTGTATAAATGAGATAAATGTAAGTCACTCTGGATAAGGGCATCTGCCAAATGCTGTATATGTAAATATTCTTCTGCGCCATCTCTGCATTGAACAAACCCCTGTGCTCATACTAGCAAACCACAATGCAGCAGATGAACATTAATTTTCAAACTGTGTATGTGCAACAGGGAACTGGAATTTCAGCAATAGTAGCAAGCAACAAAGCAACAGTAACACAAGTGATAATTCTCAGTCTCAATTCTATACAAATTACGTATGACAAGTGACAAATCATACGTATCAGCTCGAATTGATTACTAGTATGAATGAATGTCTTGTAATCCTCTCTGTCTTTGGCTTTTATAAATATTTATTAATCAGAAGTAACCTAATTACCAGGAGCCATGCATGAAGATCCGTCCACCATGGATAGTGTTGCATTATAATGGCCACCAAATTATAATGACATGCTATGGCATGTTCATCAGAAAGACCGGATCATCAGCAGTTTCTGCAATCCAGCCTCAATAATATCAGCTTAAAAATCAGCTCAGTTACACTGCCTGCCAAAAGTTTTGGGGACATCTTTTATTTTCAGTAATGTTTTATTTGCAATGATCCAAACATGTGTGAGAGATATTTGGACAGAAAGTAGACAGGGCTAATGACGTGACCTACCTAGTCCCCCAAAAATAAAATGTACACACTCTTCCAGTTAAACATAGTCAAAACATGTACAATGACAAATCAACCAAGACATGTACCTAACAAATAATGGAACTGTATCTCATCCAAAATCCATAAACTTATAGGACATCAACGGAGTATGTCTTCAGAATAAAACCCACATATATTCTAGTTAGAGGTATAATTATTTAACAGCCTGGGAAAACCCATTGGTTGGAACTGTGGCTTAATTCTGGCAAAGAGTCAAACATTGGGTTTTGATTAGAACTGGCTTCCTGGGGATCTTCACTTATTACATACTTTTAAATGAATATGTTTTTATTTCTACTCATATTGTAGTGCTGGGGGGTCTGGTTTCAATCTCAAGACTGGTCTTGGTATTATAATGTAGTAGTGCATAGGAAAGAATATATAAATGCTCGCCAGGCTATGCAGTAATATATGGCAGACAAAGTGAGTCACAGATGTGAATACATCAGAAATTCATCAGGCAAATAATTTCCACTCTTAGGATGACTATTTTCTCTTAACCACCTGATAGTGCCTTAATTGAAAACACTTATGTGGTAGTGCTGCAAATAGAGCTGTAAATTCATGATGAATTTCATCATTGTGAAAGCTGGAACCTCATTTCCACAATGTTGTATCGTTAAAGGGCTTTAGAATAATGCTTTTGAGAGACAAAGCCAACTGTTTATCCAATTACTCACCTGGATTTTACTAAACTGAAAAGCAGTTCCTACACAGTAAAATCCCCAGTCATAAATGAACACCCAGAGAGTTGAATTAACACCCACCTGGAGTTACATAAACACTGTAAGGTGTTAAATCAACACTTTGGGTGTTCATTTAAGACTGGGGATTTTACTGTGTATAATGCTTCATACTCCAAATGCTGGTCTACTTTAAAGTAATTATTGAAAATTAGCCATATGCCAATTTTTTAAATATATTGTCATATTTAATATTGTGCACATTATATAACCACTTTGCCTTTTGCTTTGTTTTAAATTTATTTGGATTGTCCAGTTTATAGATTCAATTCAATTCAATTAAATTTTATTTCTAAAGCGCTTTTAACAATGGACATTGTCCCAAAGCAGCTTTACAAAGACAAAAATCGAAGCATAAATTTATAGGTTTTATCCCTTACTGTTTATCCCTTAGTGATGTTTAATGGATAATCTATAGCAGGGGTGTCAAACTGAATCGACAAAGGGCCGGTGTGGGTGCAGGTTTTCCTTCCAACAAAGTAGAAGCCACACCTAATTCCACCTGTGTTTAATCAATGGATCTAATGAGTGGATCTTGACTTTCAGTAGTGTGTGGCTTCTGCTTGGTTGGAAAGAAAACCTGCACGCACACGGCCCTTTGTGGATTTAGTTTGACACCCCTGATCTATGGAAATACATACATACATACATACATATAATATTGAATTATTAATTCAATATTATCACCTTCAGTATATGATCCTTCTGAACATGCACAATGCTTTCAAGACCTCTGTTGTTGTTGGTAGCAGTGCATGAAGTCGTCAACTGTGAGGCTGTTCTGCCTCTTGGTCACTGTACCGAAGTGGTACCCTCTCAAATGTGTTTTAATTTTGGCCTTCTAGTATGAATTCTTTATAGACTCTCCCTTAAGAATCAAAAAGATGACCAGTGACTTGATTTTTGATTTGCTCATGCAAGCCATCTTTGGGCGAGGTGATGTTCTCGTGCACCATTCAGCACTTTGTCTTTTTATCTCAGGATCGTCCTCGAACACCCATGGTTCATCTCCTGTGATCACTCTGTTCAAGAAATTGGGCTCTCTTGTTACAAGATCCAACATTTGCTCCAAACTCGCTTGCATTCTTCCAGTGACGGGGGACTTGCAGTGTTTTATAAAAACAAACGTCTGAGCACTGCAAAGGCTATAATGCAAAGGAAATTGGTCTATTGTTTATCTGAGATCCCATTCTAACTGACCTTGAACTACCATCCCCATGTGTAAGCCCTACGGAGCACAGGAATTTCATTTTCATTGCTTTCTGGACAGACTTCGTATAATTGTGCTGCCATTGCACAACTCCAGGGTCCTCAGTTCTTTCCTAATTTTTGGTGAATGTACCTGTAGTTTTCTTCCTGGTTTGCCAGTTTTCTTCCTCTTTCCAAAAACATGCATGTAGGTGGCTGCCCAAAACTAGTACTAGGTGTGAATGAGTCCATCATAGAAAGTGTAGAACAGCGGTAAAGCTGCAGGATATAATGCTGCAGTAACTGCAACCATCAACGTAAAGCCACTACAGATCTCTAGTGAATAGTATCTTCAGTACAGCTGACTCAGGTCTCACCTTTAATCTTACAATAGATGAGGAAGCAACAATTACATGAGGAGGTTATTAAGGAGAGTAATGTCACTCAGTTACAGAAATGGAGATGGATAGAGAGGTTGTGGCATAAAGAGTGGTTAGGTGAAGCCTTGGTTATAGTGCTATTAAATGGAAAAGGAAAGCTGTAAATGGCTAACCCATATCCTCCATGCTGTTTTATCACCACAGCATGTGACAGCTCTCTCACTGACCCCGCTACACCCTGCTGATGGGATATTCAAAGGAAGAAGTGCAAAGCGTGCTCAGAATACTGACACAGCAGTGCACAGGAATGCAAGGGCTATAGTAACCTGGACACATAGATGAGCATGGTCTTGCAAAGATATTCCAGTAGGTACAGTAAACAGGGATATTTAATGTGAGTGTGAGTCCACTACCAAGAACTAGTTTTATATAAATAACTATTTAAAATGAATTTTAAAAGGTGCTAAATTTGTTAAAATGAAAATTATAACATGCAGATAGAAATAAATTATAAATCTATCAGAATATTCTCTTCACACATTACTTGATTTATATTTTTAAATAGTTTTAATGCCACATATCTCATTGAGAGGGTAACACATATATGTTTTAGTACAGATTTGGTCCTCCATGTGATCACTCACTGTGTTCTACAAGACAGCACTCGGCTGTATTTAGGATGACAAACAATACCGTTCAGACTCATTTTGTATGCTGTAGGCCCTTTTAAAAGAAATGTGATGAAATGTCGATGAACAGTGAGTGATGTATTTGAACTTTTTAAAATATGTTTTGGTTATTGTTGGAACGTAACTTTACTCTTCGATTGCAACGTGCCGTGTTACTCTAATTTAAATTGGTGAATCGATGCCTTTAATTAAACTCCAACTCTAATCAGTATATCAGATGAACAAAAGACAAAAATTATTGTTTTATTTTAAAAATTGAAAAGACATCAATCATCTTTAATATTTCACTTTTATCAAATAAAGTCGATTGAATAATGAGGCAACATTCAACAGTTGTTTCTCTTAAAATAGACCAGTGATAAATGGCAACAACATTTTCAATGAACTACGATGCCGACCTGCATGTACAGCACAAATCACAATGTGCATTAAAACCGCGATTAACGTGCAATACATTTTTTTTAACATGATTAAAAAAATTTTGCACATGACAGCACTAATGTATATATAGGCAGCATCCTGTGAGCACTGAGCACGGGTCTTGACCTTTAGAGAACAGAGTAACGGGAACTAACAAAGTATGTAGAGAAACAGATGGACTACAGTCTGTAATTGTAGAACTACAAAGTGCAGCTACAGTGGTTAGACAATGAAACTGAAACACCTGTCATTTTAGTGTGGGAGGTTTCATGGCTAAATTGGACCAGCCTGGTGGCC
>JAOVVH010000004.1:9179371-9190386 GCA_028566435.1 Scorpiodoras heckelii
TCACATATTTTGATTCAAATTAATTCTCTGAATATTTTGAACAAATTTTCAATCATTTAAAAAATTACTGAAAAAAGAGTCATTTTTAATTCATGTATCATAAACACTGCAAAATAAATTTGTTAAATTTTGTGTACATTAGACTAAATAAATCAAAACATTGCTATGATCAGAGGTTAATATTGTAAACAAAATGCACTACAGCTTCATTAAAAATGACTAAATAAATGTATAATTTTTCCTAAAAACTTTAATTGAATAAATATCAGACCTCAGGACTTGATGATGTCCTGAAAGGGGAATGATCAACTGAAACATAATGAGCTATGTGGCAGAAACAGAGCTCCAAAGTCAGCAAAAATGGCCGATTTCCAACATCTTTGGTGCTCTTTGAAAGCTACTGAAGAGCTCTTTTTAACTGTTATATTGTACTTGTTTAACCATATAATGTATAATGCATGTTGGTTGTTGCAATTTTTTAGATATCAGACTTCAGGAGAACAGATCTCACCCCATTACAGAACATGAACCAGTGTGCTCACTAAAGTAAATAGTTTGCTCTGTGGGTTGCACAGATTGGGACTCTGGTGTTCAAACAGTGCAATCTCTGAATTCACATTTCATAATGTACCATTACCCCCCTAATATTTGGGACCAAGTGGTAGGTTGGCCAAAAATCAAATGTAAAATTAGATATTATACATTAGATATGAGAGATCTGTAAGGAAAGTAATGACAATCAAAATTCCAGCACTCTGTAGGATATATGCATGGGGATGGTTGTCCAAGGTCAGTTAGAGTGGGATCTCAGATAAACAGTAGGACCAGTTCCAGTTGCTTTCTAGACTCTAGGGTTTTTGCGAAACCCTGCTGAAGTGCCTCGTCAGTGGAACAACACAAACAAGTTTAGAGTAACGATATGCGATCAAATTTTGCATGAAATTCAGTAAAGTTGCATCAGAAACTCTTGAAAAGTTGAAGATAGGTAATGGACAAGCTATCCTATCTTCAGCAAAAGTCTAACTGTGGCACAAAGCTTTCAAAGGGGGTCATGAAAATGTTGAAGATGAACCACATGTTGGATGCCAATCCACATCAAAAATAGATGAAAATGTGGCTGCAGTGATGTCTGTCCTGAACCATGAATGACAAATGAATGTTAGGAATGTTTTTCCAGTTAGCATTTGAATGTTAATAAAGTCTGAAAAATGTTGCTACAGTACACAATTAGCCAACATAGAGTTGTCCCTTTAAAAGGGCTTTCTAATCATTCGTCTGCTTACTACATTTTTCATCCTTACTCTATCTTTATCATATTCCAGTCATTTGTTTTCTCTCTGTCCATCACACAGCACTTTTATCCGAAGCTTCTCCTTTCTTTTTTATGTATTACATATCTCTGTCCCACACACCCAGACACACACATTATGTCATACATATCACATGAATGACAAATGAATGTTAGGATGATCGCACATGAGTTAGCATTTCCTAAAACCATCATTCATGAAATTGTCACACCGGAATTGAGCATGAGGAAAGTATGTGCAAAACTTGTTCCCAAGAACTTGTCAGTCGATCAGAAGAAACAGCATGCACTTCACTGACTGTGAATAAACTCTCCAGTCCTTCCACATCCACCTTATAGCCCTGACTTGGCTCCGTGTGATTTCTTTGTTCCCCAAGATTAAAACACTTTTGAAAGGCCACCACTTTGACACGGAAAAAAACATCCACAGAGCTGTTTCCGAGACGCAGAGCCTCGGAGCACTGTTACCAATAATGGCAGAGGCACTGGGAGCATTGTGTGTGTTCACAAGGATCATATTTTGAAGGTGATAATGTTAAATTGTAATTTTTTTCAATAAATAAATAAAATAATTCTCATAACATATGTCATGTCCTTATGTACATTTTATGGAAAACAGTCAAATCAAAACCACATAGAAAGGGTGTTTGAGAACCTGAACAACTCAATATAGTTTGTTTTGAGTGTGTTGCAAAGTTTTGGTTGATCACATCTAAAAAAACTGAAACTGAAACAACCCGGTAACTTTCACTTTTTGTCCTAAATATGACTTTCCTTTGGGAGTCAGACACCCAACACACACTAAAAATTAAAATTGCCAAGTTCGCATCTTTCTGTAATTTATTACAGCCTAGTTACAACCTGACTTTGGTGTCAGGACTTGAAGAGCTGAGGTGGTTCGAGTTGAGAGCTAAACTTGTTCAGATCCCTGTGGGCCTTCAGAAAGCAAAAGTGCTAGTTCACGCACGGGAGATAAACAGGCTGATTATCAGGTTTTACCAAGATTTTGGAAGTTATGTAAAGAATAAAACACAACAGGGCATGCTGTTACAGGTAAATAATCTGTAATGGGGTAGAGTGATACAGTACAGTCTGAAGCAGAGATACTGTTGTTGATTATTTCTTTATAACAATGTGTCCCGGGGTATTTTAAGTTTTAACACTTGTAATTTTTTATTTAAATGACCCTTTGTGCTTTTTTATTGTTTAGAGTTACATTTAATAATGGAGAACATCCACAAGATCCAATGCAACCACCTTGACATTTACATTGATAGCATTTGGCAGACACCTTTATCCAAAGTAATGTACTTTTTTGAAATCTCATTTATACAACTGAGCAGTTGAGGGGTAAGGGCCTTGCTCAGCTTGGCTGTGGTGGGATTTGAACTCATAACCTTCTACAATCAGTTCACTTTCGTTATAGCAGCTATAGACTAATTTGGCGTAGACATCACAGGCATGTCATTGCAGTTGCATACACATTGTGGTGGCAGAAAAACAGAAGAAACAACCAGAGGGAAACGGGCAGGATGCCAGACTGGACTGATGAAATCATCTGGAATTCTCCTCTCTGCAGAGCTTGTTTCATATTAGGCAAGGTTTTCTCCACTGTTTATCACACACAAAGGCAAAATAAATGATGTAGTTAATAACTATAAATTTTTATAACAAATAAATTAAATAAACCACAAAGCTGCCATTCTCAGTAGGCTATTTCATAATGGTAAAAATGATTGCCCAACTTTAGCAACATTAGCATTTAAGCAGAAGTCATATTTAAACAAACCAATCTGCTCAAAGGCGGTTTCGCTATAACATCATTCAATATTTTTGCAAGCATTTCATGAACGAAAAGGGGAATAATCTAAGACTACATCTCTGATACGACAATTACTTTTCGCTGAGAAAATAGCTAAGTCTTAGTACCTCTCCCCTTTGCTTAGAAAACTCTCCCCTTTGCTAAGAGTTAGCTTATTAGTCCAAGACAGCCTGTCTTCTTCTGGCAAGCCATTAAAATAACTGGAGAAGGCATCCGATGATCCATATTGCTGTGTTATAATTTGACACCCAAGACCACTAACTGTCATTTCTGCTACCAGTTTGACTCTGCCCACAAAACACATCATTACTCTTTACAAACACAAAAAAAGGTCTATAAAAAAGCTGTTCCCTCACCAGACTTTCTGAGCAGATACAAGGAAAACTGAAATTGCAATGTTCCCTGTGCTGTAGTTATTCTCATGTTGAAAATAAAAAAAAACCTGTCATTGCAAGGTGCTAAAACCCTAGAATAAATGTTATATAAATATACCATTTTATAATTTTAAGGAAAGCTTCACCATATCAGTGATTATATATTTTCATGTTTTCTTGATCCATTTATTATTGCACTTAGATTATGTGGAGTATCCACCTTACAAAGCTCTGTGAATAAATAATCACCACAGCAATGATGAGCACATTAATATAAACCATTTAAATTCCATGCCAAACTACTGTCAAAGCCAAAATATTATACAAACTCCATTTCTAATAACTGAACTGTAATTTGTTCATTTACTTGAAGCTTTATTTAATGGGCAAAAGGACAAAGAAAAGATTTTCAGTGTTTTCAATGACAATTCTATTTGTTAAATATAAACAAATTTAGAAACTGATGCCTGCAACACACTCAAAAAAGTTGGGACAGAGGCAAGTTTAACACTGGGTCACATCACCTTGTCTTTTAATTATACTTTTTAATAATTTGGGCATTGAAGATACGAATTATTGCAGTTTTGCAAGTGGAATTTTTGCCCATTCTTGCTGTGTACAAGACTTGAGCTGCTCAACAGTCTGTGCTCGGTGTAGTCTGATTCTCCTCTTCATGATACACCATACATTTTCAACAGGAGACAGATCTGGACTGCAGGCAGGCCCGTCAAGCACACACTGTTGTAACTCTTGCAGAATGAGGCCTGGCATTGTCCTGCTGAAACAGAAATGGAGGTCCTCGGAAAAGATGTTGTCTTGATGGCAGCATATGTTTCTCCAAAATGCCAATATAATCAAACTTCACATTTATGCAGATCACCTATGTCATGGGTTCTGATGCACCCCCATGTCATCACAGATGCTGGTTTTAGCACTTTTCGTTGGTAACAGTCTGGATGGTCCCAGATTTACTATATGGCTTCCTCTTTGCATAATACAGTGTCAGGTTGCATTTCTTGATGCAGAGGTGGACTGTGTTAAGTGACAATGATTTTCGAAAGTACTCCAGAGCCCATGTGGTTATGTCCATCACAGTAGCATGACAGTTTCTCAAACAATACCGACTGAGGGCTCGATGGTCACACACATTCAGCAGCGGTATCTGAATCACTTGAATCTTTTCATGATGTTATGAACTGTAGATGGTGAAAGACCTAAATTCTTTGCAATCTTGTGCTGAGAAACATTGTATTTGAACTTCCTAACTTGCCTTTGGTGGATGCTCCTTTTATCCAATTATATTTAACAAATAGAATATGTTAAATATAAGTTCATCTGAAAGTCTTTTCTTTCTCATTATATCTGTTAAATAAAGATTCAAGTAAATTAACAAATTACAGATTTCAGTTTTTATCGCATTTTTAGAAAGTGCCCCAACTTTTCTTTAAATGGGGTTTGTAGAAAATTAATTAACACCTTCAGATTAGTGAATTCAACAGCACTGTGGTGTAATGCATAAATAATAAACGACATGCTATGCAGTGTTGAAAGGTAATCAGAACAGTGATTGTTCATCTCTGTCTTTCTTTGTGAGATGAGTGTTTCCTTGCTGATCTATGATGTGTCAATATTCACAGTATATTAAAATGCTGCTGTGAACAGACTTTGTTTGCCTGAAGGGTACTACTTTATCACTATTGCTGCACAACAGTGAACTTGATGAACGGAGTCGTGCTGCAGTGAACTCATGTCCCAAAACTATGTAATGAATAAGTCATAGAGTATACACAGAGAATAGGGCATGAAAGTCTTGCTCTGCATTCCAGTCAGAGGGCAGCTAACCAGACAGAGAACATATGCACAATTCTGTCTGTCTCCCTTCAGAAGATAAAATTTAGAGGTTCCGCATTATGCAAATTTGAGAGAAATATAAAAAGTATCTTTCTCCATTTAAGCAATTTCACAATTCTGTTTTTACAGACTTTATTACAATAAAAAAAAGCTTTAACAAACCATAGATGACTTTGTTTATAGTGACATCACACTGAAGTCCATACATTCAAACCTCCACAATATAAAAAATGCCTACTTTAACAGTAACCATCGATATACAGTACATACAGTATGTTAATAATGGGATAATCGATATACTCCCTATTTTAATTAACCCACATTCTTAATGTGAATGGAATCATTATTCTAATGCTAGTGGTTTGTCTCTAATGATAATGAACATTTTGATCCCAAGATGAGGACTTTTCTTTGCAGCAATGATAATGAAACCATCTGTTGTGATAGATTCATGGTGTCAAAGCAGCACAAGAGATATAGACCTTCCAGATCACACCGGATCAAAACCCAGTCAATGCAAATGCTATCATTTCTTGACTTGTAATTGTATGTTACTGTAGCTCTGAGAACCCCAAATAACTATTCAAAGTGGCATGTCATGGTGCCCATGTTGGCATGTTGATTGCATCCACCATTCAGTGGGCCAGTCTCTGTGAGATTAGAGCTGAGCAATTCTATTCCCTTCAACCAGAGCTTATATTTAACCTAGCTAGCTAATATTATTGGTTTCTTTCAGTCGGTTATATAGTGCAGTAGAAAGGGCACAGTTACACCACAGAATGTAGTTACAGTAAGAGATAACCGGCTGACGGTATCAAAAAAAATCTGATAGTCAGTACCTATAACAATAAACTTATAAAGTTTTTCCTCATAGCACTTCTGTAATGCTGAGTAACTGCAAGTAAAGATTACTTGGGCAGCATACTAGTATGGCGTAAGGACACCCTATTATTTCCTGCCATTATATATTTTTCTAAGCTCATAGTGTATTTAAAATGGATTTTTATTATCCTAAATGAGCCAGCTGACTATACAGGACACCCTAACAAATATATTTTAAAACTTGCAATAATTTACTGGCAGCAATAAAGTACTCAAGTTGTGCAGCAAATTTACAATAAATATTTATAAACCATATAACTAAGTACTGTGATGTGTTTATAGTTCATTTCTGTACCTTTACATTATATCACTAAATGTTTCCAGTAATGACTTACAGTGGTGCTTGAAAGTTTGTGAACCCTTTGGAATTGTTTATATTTCTGCACAAATTTGACCTAAACCATCATCAGATTTTCACAAAAGTCCTAAAAGAACATATAGAGAACCAAATTAAAACAAATGGGACACAATTATTAGACTTGGTCATTTATTTATTGAAGAAAATGATCCAATATCCCATATCTGTGAGTGGCAAAAGTATGTGAACCTTTACATTTAGTATTTGGTGTGACCATCTTGTGTCGCAATAACTGCAACTTAAAATTTCCAGTAATTGTTTATTAGTCCTGCACATCAGCTCGGACTAATTTGAGCTCATTCCTCCATAAAAAAACAGCTTCAACTCTGTTATGTCGGTGGGTTTCCACTGCTCACTGTAGGTCCTTACACAACATTTCTATTATATTAAGGTCAGGACTTTGACATGGCCGTTCCAAAACTTTAACTTTATTCTTCTTTAACCATTCTTTGGCAGAACGACTTGTGTTCTTAGGGTTGTTGTCTTGCTGCATGACCCACATTCTCTTGAGGTTCAGCTTACAGACAGATGTCTTGACATTTTCCTTTAGAATTTTTGCTGGTAGAATTCTGAATTCATTTTTCTATAAATTATGGCACACTGTCCTGGCCCAGATGCAGCACAACAGGCCCAAACCATGATACTAACACCACCATGTTTCACAGATGGGATGAGGTTTTTATGCTGGAATGCAGTGTTTTTGCTTTCTCCAAACATCATGGTTCTCATTTAATCCAAAAGGTTCTATTTTCATCTCATCTATCCACAATAGCCTGCTGGCTTGACCACTGTACAATTAAGGCAGCTTGGTGGTGCTGGAATTTGAGCTCAAGATCTGTATATCAAAGGCTTAACGAGTGAGCTAACACTTCCCTCAGGTGCCTTGTACTGATACAATTACTAGTATATAAACCTAAACCAAATGGGGTTTGTGTTCACCTAAAATAGTCTGTAGTCTGTAGCAGTCCCTCGTCCTTTTCATGTATGAAATCGATCTTGGAGACCACAGAGGACACACGCAAGGAGTCAGTTCTCTATGATCCATTTAATGCATCAGGAGGAAGAGCTTATATATCAAACAACAGGGCAGATCATTCTACAGACAGAAAAAACAATTACATGTATGGTTTAGAAAGCAGGATTATCATGTCTGGCACAGTCTGCATTCTACATAGCAACAGTCTAAACACAAGTATCAAATTATATGTATATTATGTCAGCATAAATGTTAACCAATCACAGGAGAAAAAATCTAGACATAGACAGGATATCTGTTCCACGTGCATATGCACATGTGCAAGCAAGTGTAAATGTGTAATGCTGCAATGTGTTTATGTGTAGAACTACAGAGACATAATAAAGAGCTTAAAGGTTTTCCCTGAGTACAGTTGGCTGGGTCAAGTGTGATACAGGTTCCAGCAATGAGGGAAAGAGAAATGGATGCTGTAGGGAAATTGGTCAGCACACTGCACACTCCACTAATAAACGTCAATGATATTTTTAGATGAAGCTGTCATGAGGGGTCTTCCCAGTTCAGCAAGCAGCAAACAGACTACAAAAACGAGAGAAGGACAGACCGAGGGAGAGGCAAGATGAGAAAACAATTCATTTCTCTGCCCCAACATTTAATTTGTGCCAGCACTGCAAGCTAGAAATGTGAGTCAGTCTAGAAAGTCCTAATTTTAATAATCATACTTGCCCTTGGAAGGTCTCAATTGCAAGTATCACTTTTAAGAGCCAACTGAATAACTGTAATGGATCTATAATAGGCCATTTTCATTCAGGTGTAACATCTGGCACTTAGACATAGATGCCAATGAATGGAAATAAAATATCTCCAATAGAATGTCGATATATCTGTCATATTCACACCAGAGAAAATTTTCAAACATTTGAGTCAAGGTTTCTATACCCCTTCTACAGAGCTGGTGAAATGGCAAATGTCTTGTGATGGTGACTGGTAGCTTGCCGAAATGAAGTTGTACTCACCCCAGCAATGGCTTTAGGCCTTGTGCACTCACAGTGCTTCTATACGCTCCAAAATGAGCCTCTTCGCCAAGTCTAATTTGAAATTCTCCACTGAAGGGCAAGGCATACGCGTTTAATTAAATTCACCAGGCACTGGAGCAATAGTCTGCCCCACTGAGCATTTGTCAATTACATGCAGTGTTGAAATGGGATAAGTACAGCTGAAGGGCGAGGATTTGATTTTTCACAAGGACATGATGAAGAGAGACAATGTTGAGTGATGAGTTATCACTCAAAGAGAGCATTAGATAATCAGCCCTCCCTTGCTAAATGTGTTGCTAAAGTGTTTAGTGTTGCAAATACCTGCACTCAGAGCAGCCTGATCCTCCTGATGGGAAAGTAAATATGATCCAGACTGAAAAGAATTTAGGTGGGCATGTTTAGTCTCTAGTCTTCAAGCAATATTACAAACTCGAACAAATGCCCATCTAGATAAAGAACTACCTACAAACTACTTATGGAGAGATATTTATTATTAATAATATTAAATTCATGACTCATACTAAAGATAACAATTTGCTTTTCTCTGCGTTACAGGCTACACATTTGACATTTTAATCCACTCCAAGACTCATGCCCATCAAAACACAACCACATTCATTCTGCTGGGTTCTTTACATTCAGTGTCTTTTTCTTCACTCAGGAACATGTATATTAAAATTCATATCACACACTCTCACTTTCAATAAGGCAAAACTTTATTTAAAATCATGTTATACAAAAATAGCAAAGTATTTTTTAAAGCAACAGCTGTCTAAACACTAATATAAGGAAACAGCATAAACATAAATACGACATTTGCTCAGTGTGCCACTGTTCCATGTCATGTTCCTAAATCAAGTGCATTTTTAATAGTGTTTTCCATTTTGGAGTCTAGTAAACACAATCTAATTTTTATTGTGTGCATATTTAAGTGGTGGCAAAGTGGCTCAGGCGTCTCATGTGTCCAAGGTCCTAGATTTGGTTCTGAGCTCAGGTTCTGTCTATTTGAACTTGGACATCACTTAGACTGTCCCTAGGTGTGAATAATTGCGATGCTCTGTGATGGACTTGTGACCCAACCACAGTATACTGTATCCCTGCCTCATACCTCATCCCAGTGTAGTGGGGACAGGCTCTGGCTGACCAGGATAAAGCAGTTACTGAATATGCACGAGTTAATTAGTTAATTACCTTTTTTTAAAAATGGTTGTGACACTGGCCAATCGATTGAGTCTGTGAGCTCATGCAGAAGATGTCACTTAGTGCTTCTTTTCTAAGTGACACATGCTGCTCTGTGATGCAGCATGAACAGCAGTTCAGGAAGATGCATTTGGATGGAGGAAGTATGTGTTACTCTTCACCCTCCTTGTTTGGTAGCTACCTCATGACCAGGGAGACCTACCTGGTGAGGGGATATTGGAAGGTGACCAAATTAGCGGGAAATGGGGAGGTGGCATTGTTACATTTAAAACTGGGTTGAATTTAAAACTGTTTTGCCATCTATTGTTTGTCTGTAATGGTTGGTATGTGAGCTTATAGTCACAGAGGATGTACACTGAAGCACCAGAAAAACTGGTATAATACTTGGTTAATACTTGGTAGGTCCCCCACGGGATCTTGGACAGAATGTTGCAAGGTCCTCATCCTGATGTTTGTTAAAGCCCCAGCATTGAATTCTACTGCTCATATTACTGATCTAATTGCTTTAGCCAAAGAAAAATAGATGATTACATTCAGGGCAGCCACTTGTGGGATGCAGTGTCTAGACACATTCAGCCTGAGAAGGCTAGATACAAAATGTGCTGGATTAAACAAACACATAGTGGCACACAAACAAACTTGAATGAGTCAGTCAAGATGATCTACACCCACCCACCAGGCATGCAAACACATATGCACATACATATGTCTTTCTGTGCTTTGTGAAGAATATCCAGTGATTATAATTATTCATGCAGCTCATTAATGTTACACAACTGCTAAACTTAACACTAACCTCTACCTTAAGATTTATTTTATTGGATCTTTTTAATAAGTGCTACAGACTTTGTAAACAATTAAACAAACAAACAAATACGTCCTAAGAAATTCTGTCCTGGCAGATATTCTTATCTTTCATGAGAAGACATACACGCACACATACACACACTTTTATATTGCTATACTTGTGAGGACGTCCCATTGACATAATTATTACTTCAGTTAATTAATGCTAACCCTAACCCTAACCTTAAACTCGGTACTGAAAAAGCAGCTTTTTGGCCTTTTTATTTTATTTTATTTTTTTATTAAAAGTTACAAGCTCTTTCTTACAGGGACCAGCAAAATGTCCTCACAAAGTCAACAATGTCAGCTATTCCTAACCTCGTGGAGACATTTGGTCCCCATAAAGACAAAAAAAATAGGGCG
>JAOVVH010000004.1:9355596-9367493 GCA_028566435.1 Scorpiodoras heckelii
TCTTTCTTTCTTTCTTTCTTTCTTTCTTTCTTTCTTTCTTTCTTTCTTTCTTTCTTTCTTTCTTTCATTCATTCATTTATTCATGCTTTATCCTACTCAGGGTCTCAGTGGCAGAAATACAGTCAGGATCTCTGCCTACCTGCAAAGCCATTGTGCTGCCCATAGTAGGCTAATCGTAACAGTAACCCAATTGTGAAACATAACTCGTCCGATATGATCTAAACTACAGATGATTCTGCTTCTAGCAGTCAAACCTCCCACTGGAAGCCACTGTGCTTCCATGGTATAGATATTAATAGTGAAAAAGTAAAATCATATCAGTCCAAAAGTGTGCATCACCCATTCTTAATGTGATATTAATATTCTCTAATAATGTGGTTTTTGTCTCTATATTTTAGGACCTTCTTCTTGATATATTGCTTATTACATAGGAGCTGGGCTCTTACAGATTAGTATGAACCCCTGACGTATATGACTAAAGCCTGTATCTTGTGATCTCTAACTGCAGATGGCTGTGCCTTTTACCAAAGCCTGCAGCGGTACCTCATTGGATTATGGTTGTGTTATTGACTCGAGAAACAAATCCCCGGACTGCCATAAAGAAAAAAGTATAACATATGATTTGTAATCATAACTTAGAACAAAAATGGAAATAAAAATGATTAACACACAGTTTGCAATTGAAAATGAAAATCTGTACATGTCCATGAGAGCACATTTGGTCATGTGATTTTAAGTGGCGTTTGATTGATTGATTTATTTATTTATTTATTTAAACTCTTGTAAAGGTAGACACAAGATGTTCTCTATTCTGATGAGGTAGAAGAACAATCTCTCGCCCACTCTCACAAGTAATTTTTACAGTTGCACTTCTTGTTTTTTTTTTAGCACAGTACCAAGAAGACACAAAATAATTTATATATTAAAGTGCTTTTTTTTCTGATCTGTTCTATAGGGTTTCTATATTAACAGCTAACACAAGAACTAAAGCTGTATCTTCTTCTTCTAAATAGCTGTAAGTCTTTAGGGCTGAAGGCTTTGCTGTTTCTCAGTAACATGACACACTACTCTTAACTTCAACAGAAAAAAAACGAGAGAGAGAGACTTGTGATGGAATTACAGTTCCTGTCTATTGTAACATAAGTAATGTAAACTAAATGAAGTAAATGTATCTAAATAAATGGTTAAAATGCATGATGTGACATGGTTTGTTCCTTATTAATTAGTCTAGGAATACTATTCTTCTGCAGAAATAGTAAAGATGTGTAGAAATAACCGGAAATGAAAACGAGCATATGCACGTTGCTTTTTTGGTGTTACTAAAGGTATACATTGAAGCATTTAGTTGGAAATTGCTCCTATTTTTATCTTTATTTACCTCTGTTGTTTGTAGAGCAATGCTAATGGCTGTAGCACTTTCAGAGGATTTGTCATCATCACTTCAGTGTGGAAAGGCTGTCGGGGGTGAGCTCTGCATTGAGCTCTGGATTTCTAACAGCTGTCAGCTGCTTGTTTTTTAGTAACTTCTCTTTTTACCAGGTTTTCTATAATTTGTTTATGGAAATGGCTTTAGGCTTAGATCATAGTAGACAAAATAATGCAGCTATGACTTTGTTACTGAATAATAAAAGCACATGAATCATCGAGTGCTGTGTTTGACTGGGAGACATGTTTGTATGTTTTGGTTCTCGGCGAAGTCGCTCTATTAGCTGTACCAAAAAGAAAACACATTCATGGAGTTATTTGAGTGAAAAGCCTTGAGTAAAGAACTCTAAAATAGAAGATGCTGCAGATGTACTGTGATAACAGAGACATTATTCTGTTGTAGTACTTCCTGCCTGTTTCATTCCGAGTGTGTATGTGTGTGTTGCAGGCCGGATCCTGGACCTGAAGACAGGGACAGTGAAGAAGGAAGGACAGCAGTCCTCAATGAGGATGTGTATGGGCTCCAGACGCTCCTTCATCTGCAGAATGAGGTATAAAAGTCAAAGCTGGAAGCTTTCAGAACCTCTTTTACAGAAACTTTCAGAACTACTGTCTTAGAAACTTTCAGAACTGTGTCCTTAGTACATTTCAGGACCACTTTCTTAGGAATGTTCAGAAACACTTTCATAAGAACCGTCATAACCACTTTTTAGGAACTTTCAGAACCACATTGTCAGGAACTTTCAGAACCACTTACTCAGGAACTTTCAGAACCACTTACTCAGGAACATTCAGAACCACTCACTCAGGAACATTCAGAACCACTTACTCAGGAACATTCAGAACCACTCACTCAGGAACATTCAGAACCACTTTGTTAGAAGTTTTCAGAACTGGTTTTTAGAAACTTTCAGAACCATTCACTCAGGAACATTCAGAACCACTTTGTTAGAAGTTTTCAGAACTGTTTTTTAGAAACTTTCAGAACCACTCACTCAGGAACATTCAGAACCACTTACTCAGGAACATTCAGAAACACTTTGTTAGAAAATTTCAGAACTGGTTTTTAGAAACTTTCAGAACCACTTACTCAGGAACATTCAGAACCACTTTTTAAGGAATTTTCTGAACCACTTACTCAGGAGCATTCCGAACCACTTTGTTAGGAACTTTCAGAACTATGTTGTTGGGATCTTTCAGAACCACATTGTCAGGAACTTTCAGAACCACTTATTCAGGAACATTCTGAACCACTTTGTTAGAAATTTTCAGAACTGTTTTTTAGAAACTTTCAGAACCACTCAGGAACATTCAGAACCACTTACTCAGGAACATTCAGAACCACTCACTCAGGAACATTCAGAACCACTTACTCAGGAACATTCAGAACCACTCACTCAGGAACATTCAGAACCACTTTGTTAGAAGTTTTCAGAACTGGTTTTTAGAAACTTTCAGAACCATTCACTCAGGAACATTCAGAACCACTTTGTTAGAAGTTTTCAGAACTGTTTTTTAGAAACTTTCAGAACCACTCACTCAGGAACATTCAGAACCACTTACTCAGGAACATTCAGAAACACTTTGTTAGAAAATTTCAGAACTGGTTTTTAGAAACTTTCAGAACCACTTACTCAGGAACATTCAGAACCACTTTTTAAGGAATTTTCTGAACCACTTACTCAGGAGCATTCCGAACCACTTTGTTAGGAACTTTCAGAACTATGTTGTTGGGATCTTTCAGAACCACATTGTCAGGAACTTTCAGAACCACTTATTCAGGAACATTCTGAACCACTTTGTTAGAAATTTTCAGAACTGTTTTTTAGAAACTTTCAGAACCACTCAGGAACATTCAGAACCACTTACTCAGGAACATTCAGAACCAGTTTGTTAGAAATTTTCAGAACTGGTTTTTAGAAACTTCAGAACCACATAATCAGGAACATTCAGAACCAGTTTGTTAGAAATTTTCAGAACTGGTTTTTAGAAACTTCAGAACCACATAATCAGGAACATTCAGAACCACATACTCAGGAACATTCAGAACCACTTTGTTAGGAATTTTCAGAACTGGTTTTAGAAACTTCAGAACCACATACTCAGGAACATTCAGAACCACTTTGTTAGAAGTTTTTAGAACTGGTTTTTCGAAACATTCAGAACCACTCACTCGGGAACATTCAGAACCACCTTATAAGGAATTTTCTGAACCACTTACTCAGGAGCGTTCAGAACCACTTTTTAGGGAATTTTCTGAACCACTTTTGTAGGAATTTGGTGACCTACCTTTCTGGGAACCTTCACAGGTGACACATACTGGATTAAATCTCAGTCATGGCTATAAAATTAAGGCCACTGTTTGGTATATTCCTGCTACTCTTACACACATTGGCTAATCCAGGAGTTCTTGACCTTTTTTTTATGGGAAACCTTTAACCGTAAAATAAATTACTGGACCCTATCAGTACAGACCTATTTCATGAATGTTATTCAAATATGTATTTTTATATATTTTGTCCATTTATTAGCAACATATTGTTTTGTATGCTTAGACTTTCCACTTACAGAACACATTAGATCCTGACTTACATTATTTATGAGCCTACTTTACAGCTTGGATAGTGCAGTATATAGTATAGAAGACCCATACTGTGGCACTGTGAGTGTGCTGGTTTAATTAGCAGGGTGTGCATCATAACACCACAAACACTCTAAGGCTCCATGTACATGACAACAGAATGTTTTACAAATGACATTTTTCCTTTTCATGCCATGTTTTATGTACAGTAGTTGCATTCATGACAGGAGCGGTTAGTAGATTTCACACTAGATTAGGTTTTCACACTCGTCAGTGGGGGAATTTAGTATCTCCAAATACACCTAATGTACATCTATTTGGACTGTGGGAGGAAACCGGGAACCAGCCCCCCACCCCCCACCCCCCGAGGAAACCCATCCAGACACAGGGAGAAAATGCTAAATCCACACAGAAAGGACCCAGGCCATCATGTCTGGGATTCGAACCCTGGCCCTTCTTGCTGTGAGGTGACAGCAGTACACACTGTGCCACCCCAAACCCAAATGGAAATTCTGTAGTTTGTATGCCAGGCCAGTAGGTGTCAGTGTAACTTAGCCACTCAAATATACACACAATAGAAGAACACAACAAACATTTGTACAAAGGTGATCATCTTCTTAGTGTGTGTGTTGAAACTGTAAGTAGTGTAAGTTGGGTTGTGTCATTATCATTTTCAAAAGGATCCATATTTGAGTGTCTGTACTACTGCCTAAGTGTTGTGTTTTCAAAAGATTCTCCTCTGGAACCACTTTTCAAAAGTTTGCATTTTCAGGCCCCCAAAACGCCATAACCATGTGAACAAGAAGCCAAAATGCCAAATAAATAAATAAATAAATAAATAAATAAACACTTTTCAGTTTTCATAAAAACTCTGTTTTCACCATTTTCGTGTGGATGGCCATTAACCCTCCTTCACATTAGATGATTAATGCATTGTAATAAGAAATGCTAGTAACTGAAAAGGATTAGAGATCTCTGCATTGCTTATTGTTTAAAACATCCAGTATTTCACAGTATTTGTTACTTCACACAACACTGACTACTATCCAACCACAGACATTCCTACTTGGAAAAAAAGGAAAACACAAATACAAACCATATTTTATCCTTTTTATTGAAAAGCAGATGCTACAAAAACTTTCATGCTGGCTGATGCTGTTCCTGATGTATGCCTGCATCTGCTGAGATTAATATCATGGTCCTTAATTCCTGAGTGCTTAGAAAGTCAAAATACTTATATTATAGAAGATGTAAAGTACAATAAGGAAAGTAGCCATGGAAGCTTTTGTTCTACAAAAACTGGTTAAATTTGGTATCTGCCTCCTTTGTGCCTTTGTTTTAACACCTTGTAGAGATGTAAAGAAAAAACTATTTGTATCAGAAAATTGCTGCAGCAGTCTTCAGTACAGCTACATTACACCTAGATTCAGTGTCCAGTTTCTGTGAGCCAGTGCCCAATGTAGCCCTGGATTCCTTTTTTTGGCTAATGCAACTGGAACCAGTATGGTCTACAGTTGTAGCCCAACTGCCTTAAGGTTTAACATGTTGAGCATTCTGAGATACTTTTCTGCTCACCACAGTTTTAAAGACTGTTAACTTGAAACAGTCTGGCAATTCCCCTCTGACCTCTCTCATCAGGCTTTTCTGCCTGTAGAACTGCCACTACATGTGTGAAATATGAACATTAACAGGGTAAGAACTGAAGCTCTTGGGGGTTTTTTTTTGGATTTTACAGCTGCAACATAATTGGCCTATTGAATAATTGCAAAATGCACAAGTAAAAAAAAAACCCTGAACATATGGTGCCACAGCCATCCGTGGCCAGGAGCCAAGGGATCAAAATTGGCTTTTGTGGGGAAGGGGGGAGGAAGTGGGGGGATAGTGGCGACCCTGTCAATCATAGAAACACTGGTCAATCATGGGTGTCTTTGAGTTCATGTATGTAGGAGAGGGCAGACAACACTTACCTTTCAGTGTGTTATGCTGCTGTTTGCTCTATCAGCAGTTTAAAAAGATAGAAATGTCTGGTTTCACATCTCTTCGAGGAAACACGTTAGGCTTGATCCTTCCGGGTTGGTAAGTTGTTTCATCATTGGGCAAGCTTGCTTTTGGGTAGCAATTGACAGGTGACCAATTTATCCCTTGTGGCTAATCTGGCTACAAATTTGACGCACTTTGATTTTTATATTGCTTTTTAGGGCTAAGAACATGGAATAAAAACAACTGAGATGCTCCACAAACATAAACGGTTAAGTAAAATCTGACTCCGTGTACGTAGAAGTCTGGACCATTTTCATGTTTACTTCCTTTAAACCTTGTTTGAACCTTCCTGTTGTGCTCAGTGAGGATGAAATGTGTCGGAACAAACCAGTTTGACACATATCTTAGCCGTGACCTAGCAGCGTCGCAGTGTTTATCCCCCAAAATATGTCCCGAAACAACACTGTGTTTTTCACAAGATGATACAGAACCTCAGGAAAAATTCCTGTACTTCCCACAAAATAATGAAGAGGTATTTGCTGATTACTAGACCTCTTTGAGTAATGACTAGCTTTCTGTTCTCGTCTACAAAGACACGTTGTTTGGAGCCGTGTTTGAAATCAGGCATCGTCTGTGTTTACGTTGCCTGTGTGTTTTTACATACTTCAGCGTGAACTAATAACGGTCAAGGACGTCATCCAGGAATGTGCATGCGTTTCGAGTTTTATATTTGTGTCCGCGTTTCGAAATGGGAACAGTGTGTCAGGGATACGGTGGTATGCAGCACTGATGAGAAACATACGTCCATAACAACATTCCTCCTCATGCCTGCAGAATACAGAGCTGTAAAGAATAGAAGCGATTATGTAATGTTTAGCCTTACTGCATTTCGGCGTCCTGACTAGACTTCAGGGAAGGCGATATGATCTGTTTGTTCTAGATTTGTACCCTAGGACTGCTGAATAACTTGTTTGGCTCTGAGGATGTGGGGAAACAGTTATGTTACCTTGATGAGAGTGACCTTTTGGATGGGAAATTCCATGTGTGTGGTTTGAATTATCCCTGACTGAAATTTGTTCATAGCTTATAATATTCCCAGTACTTCATGGACCTCAAACTGATGAGTGAGACCTTAGCAATGACAAATGACATAAGTGTGATCTGGTTTTAGCAGGATATGTTTTAATAATAGATGTCCGGAAAGATGTCCTTTCTCATGTTGCATTGCACTGCAGTAAACCATTTCTGATTGGGTGTCATGATTTGTTGTTTGCTAGTGTATAGCCTATTTGGATGACTTTAAGGAAATTTACACTTCTTTTCACTTACCTCACGTGTTCTCTCAGCCAAGAAATGTTTGGCATCTGATGTTTGTGCTTTATTTTAGCACAAGAGCTGTGAATCTGATAGAACATTGGGTCTCATGGTTTCATTTTTAGTCACGGTGTTTGATCAGACAATTGCTTCACCATTGACTTTTTCAAAATACCAGTTCCTTTCTTAATACAGATAAAATGACTTCAGCTTCTCTCATTTTGCTTATAAATTAGCAACTTGATAAATACTGACAATGGAAGAGATTCTTAAGAGGTTCTCAACAATATACAATGGTATACCAGTTAATACTTGGTAGGTCCCCCATTGGATCTTGGAGGGAACATTGCACAATCCTCACACTGATGTTTGTTGAGGCCCCAGCGTTGAATTCAGATGTTACTTGAAGCAGTGATACACGCCTATCACGTGAAATTATTCTTGCCATCCGACGTTGGTCACGTTCACCCAGAGTCTTTTTACGGCCACACTGCTGTCATAAGTTTAAGGTTCTGCTGGAATTTTTGTAGTCAAGGTACACCCTTGAAATGCTCATACATGAAAATGCAAACTTTGCTTCTACCTCCGAAATGCTATGACCCATCTCACAAGCTCCAACTTTTAAACCGTGTTGAAAATTGCAAATTTTGATAACTTGCCATTCTCACTTCGGAAACAACTCTAAAAGCTTGCATAGATGTCTGTCGCTTTATATAAAAACGCTGGAGGATGCAGCATATGCATGACATGCATAGGTGGCGTTGATACGTATTATGCATAGGCTCCAGTACCAGTTTTTTTTTTGGTGCTTCAGTGTACTGCTGAAGTACCATCCTAATATTTCTACATGGGGATGTGGGGTAATGTAGCTCTTACTGGAGTATTTCTTGGATTTTATTCCCATCCAAATCCATCTCAGTTCTTGTATAGCTCACTTGCAAGCCAGCTTTGGTTAAAAAACATCTGTCAAATGAATAAATGCAAATATATGATACTTGATCATAGGTGAAGCATAAACATGTTTATAAGCATTACAGTGTCCCATTCTAAAACTGTCAAGGAGTATATAACTTATTTAGCCTCTCGGGTTTTCCTGAAGGAGGTCGAGTTTAAGGGCCATCGCTCAAAGAACCATTCTAGGAGTACATAAGGTCAAACGTTTGTGTACAGCTGACCGTCAAAGCCATATGTAGGCCAAATCTTTTGGAAACGCACAGCTACCTAGACTATATACTTTAGCATTAAGATTTCCCTAGGGGCCCAAATCTGATCCAGGATGACATAGCCCTGACAAGCCCCTGTGAACACGTTTGGGATGAAGCCCCTGTGAACACCTTTGGGATGAACTGGGACACTGAGTGCTCACCAAGCTTCTCACGTGACATTGAACTCATTGAATTGAACTGAACTTTTGATTTTAACTGAACTCTTGTGACTGCTCTTGTGGCTAAATGAGATCTCCACTGTCACTGGCTGGGGAATTCTGGGGACTCCAGATCCACTGAGACTCCATTTGTCCATCCATCCATAAGCTATAATCAGTTATTTCAGTTTGAGTGTTTGTGGTGTGTGATAAATAGCATCTTCATGCTTTCACATAGTAAAAGATAATATAACAGTAGATTTAACCATATGTTCAGTGTGTATGGGCTACATTTATGGAATTCATTTCCACATTTCTTAAAACGACTTTGATGGCCTTTGCAGGCACCTTTGGAGTAGGTAGACTCTTTCGCATGGGTGTTTTTCATTCCTTGTTTTGCTGCTCATCTTATGTTTTATAGCATTCGTTTTTTTCTTTCACATTCTCCGTTAAGCTCTGTTTTATGTTGTTAAATAAAAAACGCTCTGTAACTAAAGTTTATCTGTATTCACATTATGATTTCAGGTGTGGCAGCGCTCCTCTGGATCACATCTCTCTGAACCGTCTGTCAAGCATGAGGAAGAGATACAGGCAAGAATGCATACACATAAACACTCCTTTCCCCAACTTTGCATAGTTAGAATACAGTCATTGCTCTGAGTAAAATGGTTATTTTATGCGATGAATATAAATATACACTTTGACTGCAGACTAGGGCACAGCAGAGGGCACAGTAATGCTATATTTTGCCTGTAAATCTGTAATAAATAACATAATGCTTTTCTTTGAGACAGAAGACACAGGAGTGGTATTTTCATAAAATATGAGCTCATATCCCACTCCTAACCCAGTTGCATGGCGTTTTTAGTCAGACCAGAGACTATTAAATATCTCAGAATAGTTTATATACAAAAAGTCAAAATGTGCCAAATCTTTGTGCTTTGTGCCTATAATAGATGTGTTTTCCTTGCTATCATATATACAGCACACAATGAAGCAAGCATCACTCACTTCATATTTAAATTTTTTTTTTTTCTGTTGCTTTGTTGATGTGAAAGTTAATCCACTGCTTATGTTCTGTCCTTTTGACTCATCGTGTTTAACCCTCATCCATCACACGTTCTGACAGAACCCGGACTCGAGGAGACGTACGTTTGCAGCTCATGAAGGCTTTGGAATGTGGTTCAATCAGACAAACATCTTATCCCTTGATTTTCCTGAAACAAATTAACACTAGCACCAGGGCAGAGCTGCTTTCATCCAAGAGCTTAAAGCTGTAATCAGGAACCTTTAAAGTGGACCAGAATGTGAACAGATTTTCCTGTATATTCACGTAATGTCAGAATAATGTACATCCTGTCCTAGAATAATCCAGTAATTATTCAGCCCGATCAACATGTCCGGCTGAATTATTGATAAATGCTGGATTGTGAAATGATTTCAGCGGAAATCAGAAGATATGTTTTATTAGCCGGAACACACAACTCTTTAGGTGATTAAGAGTGCCTTCCCACAATTAACCTGTATAAAAGGCACCAGATTTAATTTTTTTGACTGTGTTAGATTGTAGGTTTTTCTCTACAGGTTCAGGCAGACACAGAACATGGCTAAATGTGGGTTTGTGGGATTTATTGTAGTTTCATGCATACAGACTCATAAACCACCTGTAATCTTCAACCCAGTGTGTGGGTGCACAAAGTCATGAATAGTTCACGTTTAAGCCTTGACCTAAGTCTATGATTTGTGCGCAATGAGGGAAGTCACATGATTTGGACCAAGCAACTCTAAAATCTGGGGGTTTCTTATCTAAACACCATTTACACAGTCTTCTGCCCTTGAATTATTCACTTTTCAGCTAAGTGCTTCTGAGGGCAGTATTAAGTCAAGTGCCACGACATGGCGAAAAATCATATTGCCTTTAAGTCAGTGGTAGGTCTACTTTTAACAATATTATACATGTACAAATACACCAACTGAACTAGAACTAGAACCTCCAGCTCCTCTTCACTGAATTTGGGTCGATGCGTTCTACCCAATGTCACCACCATTACCTTTATTTTTCATTCATATATGTGACCGATTTATACTTGAACCTGAACCATACCCCGACCAATAGCACAGCGTTACCCATTCTTTAATCAATTAAGCTAAGTGTACTTAGGAATTGTCATGATGAATGATTACTAATGTACTTTTATTGATGAATCTCCACGTCAGACAAGTCTTTATATATAGGCCAAACACTTAAGTCGGTTGGTATAGTTTCTTGACTTTTGGGTTTATGTCACGCATAGAAACAAATGCTTTCCTATGTGGTGATTCATAATATAGCTCTCTCTTTGTATTTATGTTTAAAATCAGAGTCTGGTTTATGGTTTGAACGGAGTTCAAAGACATTCACATGGTAAATGCCGAAGTCCGAGGGTCAGCGTTTTCCTGACAGCCGAAATGCACAAGGTTGTGACTCGGTCTACTTCAGCTGAAAATAATTGATGCCTGTTTCTTAAGCCCACCTTCATTCTGAATTTAAGTGCTGTGGGTCTGATCAAAGGACTTTGCACCCATAATGCACAGCAACACATAGCAGCAGTATTCCTCTGCACCTGCGTTTACCTAAATAAGTTTTCTTATAGATGCCCTTTATGGTACAAGTTCAAGACTTGATGGCACACTCCTGAATATCTGTATATTTATTTCTCTTTCTGAAGACTCTAAAAAAATTTTTCATAGTTCAACACCATCTTTAACTCTCACCTCCTTTTTTTTACTTTTATGTATCTATTTAGCTTTATGCGCAACATTAAATTGTGCGCTGTTCCGTGAGGTTTTATTTCTTCCAGCAATATTTTAGCAGTTATGTCTAGTGAGCAACAGTAATACAGGAATTGGCTTCTGAGTGGTGCAATAGAAAAGCATTCCCTGGTTCACTTGTTTTTTGACTGCATTATGCGAAAGGGTAATCCTTTTATAACGTGTATGGTGCTGTGCTGTGTGTCTCTGTATGTGTCTGTCTTTTAGGAATGCACTCGGGCCATCAAAGGAAGGCGAGGCTCAGTATTCAGTGGTGCACTGCACTGGGTACATCAAGGCTTGGCCTCCTGCAGGTATTTACAATATAAACACAGCAATATCTATTGCCTGGTTATGAGGCAAACCACTGATAATGTGTGTGTGTGTGTGTGTGTGTGTGTGTGTGTGTGTGTGTGTGTGTGTGTGTGTGTGTGTGTGTGTGTG
>JAOVVH010000004.1:9417704-9428388 GCA_028566435.1 Scorpiodoras heckelii
AAGTCAGTCATGGTGTGATATAAGCACTAGGGTTTCAAGTAAGTTTACATTATGTCCAAATTGTGGTACTTAGAAGCTTCCGATTTGTCAAAGTTTTTAATGTATCAGCTGGAAATACTGTACACTAAAACCTGACAAATTTGACAGTAAACAGACTGACAGCAGCTTTCAAGGTTTTTGTGATTTAACTCTGTATATACAGTACTGTTTAACTCTGTTGCTTATTGTTTACTGATTTTGTAATGACTTCATAAAGCAAATAAATATTTTGTCGTTTTCTAGCTTGTAGCATTTATCTTTAGCTTCTGCCAGAGGAGGATGTGACAGTAGGCTTTAGCCAGCAGATGTGTGCTTTGCTGTAGAATAGATGCATTTTGAGTCCAATGGAACAAACAGCGTAGAGTACAGATTTTTATCTAATTGTTATCTAACGTAATTACCATAATTCTATTTTAATGACGTCTAATTTAAGTCTTGTTTAAGCCTTACTCCAGTGGTTCGCGTCCAATTTGTATCCAGCCACAACTCCTCAAAAAGCTTGCAACTTCTTCCCATTCAGTGTGCTACGTTCCAGTCTTTTAAATAATTACATTAAAAGGGGGTTAATTTACGATATTTACCATACGTACCATATTAAAATACGCACAGACATTAATCGATGATGCTATAGCTATGAAATGATCAAACTAGCTTGCATAACCTACGACTGATGTAATTTGCATTGCTCTTATATTTTGCTCAAACTCACAGCTGGCTTGAAGGTTTAACTTGAACTAGCTTGAGGTAACAGTTAACTATCTTGTTTTGAGGCAACCTGTGGCTTCCCAGATTGTGTTAACTTTAAACATTTACTAAAATCGACACATAGCCTATGCTGTTTAAGTAGAATATCAGACAATTGTACATCCAGTTATGATGTAAACAAAATGAGGTTGATCTGAAAGCTTTTGGGGAAATCCACTGACAGTACAAAAGGAAACCTTGCTACATTTTATATACGCTACAGCTACGTAACAGCCACTTCAAATAATATAGACCTAATGGAACGAGTGAAAATGTGTTTTAGTAATTGTTTGAATTTTAAAGACATTATTGAAAATGGATGTGTTGAGGATAAGCGTACCCTGATGAAACTGAAGAATGTTTGTCTTGGAACAGTTTAACCCCTGCTTATACAAATAACTTGATATACACCAGAAAAAGTGGTATACCAGTTAATACTTGGTTGGTCACCCATGGGATCTTTGAGTCCTCACGCTGATGTTTGTTGAGGCCCCAGCATTGAATTCCGATGTTACTTGAGGCAGTGTTGGACGCCTATCGCGTGAAACAATTCTTGCCAGCCGATGCTGGTCACATTCACCCAGAGTCTTTTTACGGTCACACTGCTGTCCTAAGTTCAAGGTTTTGCCAGAATACTTGTAGTCATGGTACACCCTCGGACAAATCCAAACTTTGCTTCTACCTGTGAAATGCTATGACCCATCTCACAAGCTCCAACTATTAAACTGTGTTGAAAATTGCAAAATTATGATAACTTGCCGTTCTCATGGTGGAAACAGCTCTAGAAGTTTCCATAGATGTCTATCGATTTATATACACACTGGCAGATGCATCCAAAAGACGTGCATAGGTGGCGTTGCTATGTGTTTTGCATAGGCACCAGTACCAGTTTTTCTGGTACTTCAGTATATACTGTAAGAAGTAAAGTGTAAGAAGGAAAAGTCATTCTCAAAAATATCTTTCTTATTTGACCTTTTGGTTTGATGTTTAAACAAGGATGTACCAAAAACATTTCAACAACCGTTTCTTTCCTTTGATTTTCACCACGGCTTGTTTGCATTTAAATTGCAATTAACACGGTGACACTTTGAAACTGTGATCATTTTTCATACTGGGTTAACATAGCAGGTATTGGAGCTCTTCTTTCCTTCCTTCCTTCCTTAATGGTGATGGTGTCATGAGCTAGAATTAAGAAAAATGAGGTTCCAAGAAATCCTGTTTGCGTACACAATTCCGTAAATCCACTTTTATTTAATAAATCTCTAGCAATAACTCAATCCATACCCATACTGATCATCACAGGAGAGTTTATAAGAAAAGCCAGTGGGGAATGCTGTATTATTTCCTCTGTAAAATGATCCGTTGTGTATCTGATTGCTGTGCTTCCTGTCAGTGTGATGTATCTCTGTTCCTGATGCAGATTGTCTTTGATTGTGCTGCAAGGTCCATGATACAGAGCCTGTTTTATGAGCCATGATCTGTCCTCTGTAGGGCTGATAAACCAGGGGTGTATTGCTTTAGGCAGCAGGATTATTTACTTGTTCTGTGTGTGTAGCCGATAAGAAGATGATGGCGCCCTCGTCCACTGCAGGAGGACAGCAGCTGTATTCCCAGGGCAGTCCTTTCCAGCCAGGACACTCAGGCAAGAACTTCAGGTGGGCTGTGTGTGTGTGTGTGTGTGTGTGTGTGTGTGTGTGTGTGTGTGTGTGTGTGTGTGTGTGTGTGTGCGCGCATCTGCTTTGGGCTAGATATTTGGCTAGTGTTTGTATTTCCATGAGCTCCGCTTCATGTGATGGAGCATGCGAGGGTATTATCATTTAACTCGCACACCCTACAGTTGTTTGTTCTGCCTTAGACTTAAATGAAGGGATTATGGATTTTATTATTTTACTGCATACCATCCACTGTGCATTTTCTATAATTAGTCACTAACTAATGACAGGATTTATCCTCAAGTCAGGGCCTCTACAGAGAAGCAACTGCTCAGTGGAAATCCCTGTAGAGAAATGAAACTCATTTATGCAGAGTGTGTAAAAAAAAAAACCTCAAACTGACTACCATGTATAGGATTTTCAGCTGTTTTTTTTAACAGCTTTTATCTAAATTTGTAATGTAGAACTGTGCTCAGGGCTTTTTTTCCCGTAAATCTCACAAACACCCTGTGCTCCTGCAGCTATTTCTGTTTACGTTCTCTCAAAGTATTATTGATTAAGCTCAGTCAGTTCAGTTCCTCTCAAGCATAACTAAAACTTGAGGAAAAAATAAATATAAAATAGTGTTTAAACCCCTGCTTATAAAGATAACGTGATATGTACTGAGAAGAGATTTGGAGATTTGGATCGTTTTGTTTGAGTTTGTTTTTCGATACAATGCATTTGGAAAGTCTTCAGACATTTTGTTATGTTGCGCCTTTTTTATGTATTGGCAACAATTGCAGCCTCCAGACTTTTTGCGTATGATTCCACAAGGTTTGCACACTTGGATTTGGGGATTTTCTGCCATTCTTCCTGGCAGATCCTCTCAAGCTCTGTCAGGTTGGATGGGGTCCGCCAGTGGACTCTCCAGAGATGTTCGATGATTGGGTTCAAGTTAGGGCTCTGACTAGGCCACTCAAAGACATTCACAGAGTTGTCCCTAAGCCACTGCTGTGTTGTCTTTGCTGTGTGCTTAGGGTCATTGTCTTGTTGGAAGGTGAACCTTCAGCCCAGTTTGAGTTCCTGAGCACTCTGGATCAGGTTTTCATTAAGAATATCTCTGTACTTTGCTCCATTCAGCTTTCCCTCAGCCCTGACCAGTCTCCCTGTCCCAGCTGCTGAAAAACACCCCCACAGCATGATACTGCCTCCACCATGCTTCACTGTAGGGATGGTATTGTGCAGATGATGAGCAGTGCCTAGTTTCCTCCAGATATGATGGTTAGAATTGAGGACAAAAAGTTCAATCTTGGTTTCATCAGACCAGAGAATCTTGTTTCTCACAGTCTGAGGTCATTTAGGTGCTTTTTTGCAAACTCCAGGTGGGCTTTCATGTATCTTTTGGCCCCTCTGCCATAAAGCCTAGATTGGTGGAGTGCTGCAGTGATGGTTGACCTTCTAGAAGTTTCTCCCATCTGCACACAGGATCTTTGGAGCTCAGCCAGAGTGATCATTATGTTCTTGGTCATCTCTCTTACCAAGGCCCTTCTCCACCGATTATTTAGTTTGGTGGGGCGGCCAGCCCTAGGAAGAGTCCTGGTTGTTCCAAACTACTTCCATTTAAGAATTATGGAGGCCACTGTGTTCTTGGGAACTTTCAGTGCAGCAGAAATCTTTTGTATCCTTCTCCAGATCTGTGCCTCCTGTTGCTGAGCTCTACAGGCAGTTTGTTCCTCCTTATGGCTGGGTATTTGCTCTGATATGCATTGTCAGCTGTGGGAGCTCATATAGGCAGGGGTGTGTCTTACCAAATCATGTCCAATCAACTGGACCACAGGTGGACTCCAATCAAGGTGTAGAAACAGAAAAGAGAAATGGGAGTCATAGCCAAGGGTCTGTATACTTATGTCCATGTGAAATTAAACTTTTCCTTTTTAATAAATTTGCAAAAATTCTGTTTTCACTTTCTCATTATGGGGAATTGAGTGCAGATTGATGGGGAACACTTTATTAATTTTTTTATTTTATTTTAGCACAAGGCCGCCACAAAACAAAATGTGAAAAAAGTGAAAGCGTCTGAAGACTTTCTGAATATATGTAAGCAAAAAAATACTAAAAAAGATTGACTTTTCTACAACAATTTCATTCCTTTTATTTTCACCACAGCTTGTTTGCATTTAAGTGGCAGTTAACACAGCGACACTTTGAAAGTGTGCTAATATTTTTGATTACGCTATCATAGCAGGTATTGGAGCTCTTCCTTCCTTCCTTCCTTCTTTAATGGTCATGGTGTCATGAGCTAGGATTAAGAGAAATGAGGTTCCAAGAAATCCCATTTGAATATAAGAAGAAACAAACCAGTTCTTTATACATTACTTAAACTGGAGTAAATAGTAAATATAAAATAGTGTTTATGCCAGCTAAGCATCTCTCTATACATAGATCTTCGATTTCTGACCGGCTCCTGCCTGCAAATGCTAAATTTGTAAACGTGCACCCTTTCCTCAATGCTAAAACCGACACTGGTAGTGCAGTATGGGACTACCTCAGCCACCAAGACTACAGAATATGACCAGTTTGTGATCTACCCTGTGTGTAATGTGTGTTTCAGTTCCTCAGTGATCCACGTTCCTGGAGTAAATGACATCCAATCATCTGCCGGTTCAGCGGGTCAGAATTTGGCTCAAATTTCCCGTCAGATTAACTCTAGTCAGGTGCAGTGGTCAGGCAGCAGGCCTCCATTCTCCGGCCAGGTGAGAGTCACACCTCATAGTGCCTTTCCTTTTCCATGACAATTCCACACTTTTGTTCATTAATGTACTTCCCTGTCACGCTTCCGTCCCATTCCTATCTACACCATTCCTTTCTGCACTTTCAGAGGTTTTGAGATTTCTTTCCACCGTTTCATACTCACACACTCGTACACTACCAAGGGATTCCCTGCTTTGATATCCTATGACTGATCCACTGGTGCACACTTCTGGGCCATCGCCTTGCACCTTTTCTACCAAACTTGCTTCCAGATTTGCATTCCTGCTATAGAAATCCCTTCCACAATTCCATAATTCCCTGCCATTCCCTGCCTAGCTGCCACACATCCTTCCTATTTCTTGACATGTTTCAAACTTCCCTGCCACACAAACTTCTTGCCACGCTAACATGTAATGGGTCTGTTCAGAAAGTAATGAGAATGAAATTCCAGCACTCCATAGGGCTTAAACATGTCGATAGTGGTTCAAGGTCCGTTAGAGTGGGATCTCAGATAAACATAGGACTTTTTTTTGCATTCTAGTTTTCGAAGTGCCCAAACATTTGTGTGTGTGAAAGCATGCTGAAGTGCCTCGTCACTGGAACAATGCAAGCGAGTTTGGAGCAACAGTACGCGAACAAATTCTGTGTGAAAATCAGTGCATCAGAAACTCTAGAAATGTTGAAGAAAGGTTATGGACAAGATACCCTATTGTCAGCACAAGTCTGTTGATGGCAAAAAGCTTTCAGCAGAGTGATGACAGGAGATGAATCATGGGTGTTCGAGTACGATCCTGGGACAAAAAGAAAAGGGCTGGATGGCACACAACATCACTTCACCCACAGAAATCTTGCAACAAAGATTAAAACATGTTTGAAAGGCCAGCACTTCAGCACAGAATTTGCCACATTCTCATTACTTTCTGGACAGACCTTGTATTTCAGTAAAGCAGGTTGTATATGTTTTATAGACGAAAGCAAACTAAAACAATCAAGCCAGATTTACACTTTCATTTTGTTAAAGCAAATGTTAACTTTGTACTCACTTTTTTTTTTATTTTGATCTGCTAATCACCCATAAGTTACCAAACCCATTCATCATTCATGCCACAGCTGATTTGTACAAAACTCCATAAAAGTTAAAGATCACATCACTGAAAACAACAAAATAATGGCTAAGCATTTTCATTTTTATTTAATATTTTCATTTTTATATACAGGGTGTCCCAAAAGTCATCATACATAGGGAAAATGGGAAATTGTAGCTAAAGGTACCTTTATTTAAAAAAAAAAATAATTACATAATTACATAATTACATTACAAAACTGTATACACATAAAAAATATCAAATATAATATATAAAATATGACTATTTTTTCCTATGTATGGTGACTTTTGGGACACCCTGTATTATTATTATTGTTATTATTATTATTATTATTATTATTATTATTATTATTATTATTATTATTATTATTATAGCTGGGATTGTTTTGTCTTTTTTTTTTTTTTTCATTAATACTACTTTTTTCAAGTGATCCCGTGAGCCCCAAAGAATAAATTTGATTAACTCCATTTGATAAATGAGGTCGACTGACACTTCCATGCCCTTTCCCATCCACAACCTTTCCCTCAACACGTCCCTACTCTCCTGACACTTTCTGCCACACATCCATTTTTAGACTAATCAGTCTCGAGTAGCAGAACATTGCATTAATCGTTCTGCATGATGGTTTCATTGGAACCAGACGCTCATGTGGGCAGAGAGTGATGGCTGATTGGATTGTTTCCCTTTGGAAAAATTTGCATATGATCTATTTTCACTCACCTGTCGATATAGAAGAAAGCAGTTTCATATTTTCATTCTGTAACCTAATGGAATTTGAAAGGATGATCTGGGAAGTGATGGTAATGAATTCCATCCACACAGTTTAGAGCCCTGTTGATCACTCAGTGCTGTGCCAGATTGTCTTTTTGCAACATGTATTATATTACGTCTCGGTAATTGGAGTGCAGTATGTGAATAAAAATCAATATCTCATAGAAGATCATTGCTTCACAGCTTGTAGCCATTACTTCTAGAAGTTTCCAGTGATTGCTGTACTCTAAGAACAGATGGGAAGCCAAGTGCTTTGTGTGCTTCAAATCTGAATGTAGTTTACTGTAATTCATGATGATATTCAAGCCATTCATGGTAAATATAAAGTATTTATGAAGTTTGGGTTAGTGATAAATGCCTGCTTAATGACTGTCTCTATGCTCGTTTTTAACAGCAGCAGCTCCCAGCTCAGTCCAGTAAAGCTCAGTCTTCTCCATTCGCCATCGGTTCGAGCCACAGCTACCAGGCCGACCCGTCCTCTTACAGCCCGCTGTCCAGCCCAGCCACTTCCTCCCCCAGTGGCAACGCCTACTCCAGTCTGACCAATCGCAGCACTGCCTTTGGTAAGACATTATCTTCATTCCATTAGGAACAAATGTGTCACCATTTTAAACAGTTGGTTAATTAGTTTAGTTAAGTAATGGATGTCTCACACTCAAACTGGCTGGGTTACACGGAGTCTAATATTCCGATTATAATCTTTATAAAAACCCAAACCGAATAAACACGCTCTGTATAAACACCTCAGTCAGAATAAAAAGGCCCAAACTGATTGGAAGTTCACTTGGTTTCAGAAGGGTAGTTTAAACCTTTTAATAATAATAAAAATACTATGTAAATGACTCGACCTGATTATTTCTTGGTTGCATTCTTTCTGCACACACCCTCTGTCTTGATAGTGACACCAATTTCTCAACATGGTGACTTCTAAGCTCAGCTGGACCTCCGCGGAGAGCTTGTTTTTAATACAAACTCTGAAAGAACTGAACATTATTGGAAGAAAAGTGAGAAATAATGAGCTTTTCAAACAAGTCCAAGAAAACCTGCGGTGTTATCATACTGTTGTTTGATTAAGAGCAACTCAATAATGGCAACTGTTGCGCATGTAAACACCAGACTCTATTAGATCACATCCCATGTAAACAACTGATGTCAATCAGAATGACAAAAAGTGTACATGTAAACCTAGCCTCTGTTATCCCAAGTCTTCTTCTACACTGAAGTACCAGGAAAAACTGGTGTAGTTGTGGTATAGTAACTGGTACAGTTAATACTTGGTAGGTCGCCCACGGGATCTTGGAGGGAATGTTGTGTAGTCCTCACTTGATATTACTTGAGGCAGTGCTACACACCTATCGCGTGAAACGATTTTTGCCAGCCGACGCTGGTCACGTTCACCCAGAGTCTTTTTACAGCTACACTGCTGTCACCAAGTTTGAGGTTTTGCCGAAATTCTTGTAGTCACGCTACACCCTTGAAATGCTCATACATGAAAATCCAAACTTTGCTTCTACCGCCAAAATACTATGACCCATCTCACCAGCTCCAACTATTAAAACACTTTGAAAATTGCCTAATCATGAAAATTTGCCATTCTCATGGCGGAAACAGCTCTAGAAGCTTCCATAGATGTCTATCACTTTATATACGCAGTAGCGGACGCAACCAATGATTCATAGGTGGCGTTCCTATGTATTTTTCATACTTTCCAGGACCGTTTTTTCTGGTTCTTCAGTTTACTTTCTTTAAACAGCAAGATATGGCTTTGTAATAAATGTAAAAAATGTGATGATCTATATTTGCACATTTTGTCTGGACAGGAAGACTGAGATGTATATAGATGTACAGTTTGGTAAGGCAGGTCCTCCATAATAGTGTCTGTGTCTTCTGTTACATTGAGATGAGTATGCAGGATAAAAATAACCAACAGGGCTTTATTTAAAAAAATACCAAGTCAGCAATCCTAAAAAGAAAGGGAAAATTAAAAAAAAAAAAAAAGAAGCAAAGTTTGATATCAGTATGAGCAAAAAATAGCACATAAGGTTGTAATCAAGACCTCCGCTGTCAAGTCCAAGATCAGGACTAACTGATGACTATTTCACACATGCACTGCAACCCTGAAATTATCTACACATTATCTGTATGTGAGAAAACGATTACCCAAATCAGTTATACCAGGTATTAAACAGGCGTCACTCTGAAAGCTCCCTAGTGCAAAGTCTGCGTAATATCCGATTGAGGATAGTGAATCAGTGGGCGAGTTGAACTGCGAGTGAGAACAGTGAGTGAGTGGACTTGTTGATGTTGCTTTTATTATGTGTTTTATACTGACACGAAACTGGAAGAAAACAAACATCCGAGGGTGAAGAAGGGGCATTTATATGGACCTGATTCAGATGAGAAAAGGGCTTGAAATTGCATCAAGATCAAATCTTCAGGGGGTCGAGGACAAGTCAAGTTTGAGTAAGCACGAATGCAAGACTGAGACAAAATTGAGTTTGAAAACCATCAAATCCTTTTCCAAACCAATCCTTTACTTGTTTACTTTACTTGCTCTAGTGTCAAATAGTGTGCATGTTAATAGAAAAGACTATACAAGCATTATTTTTTACAAACCTTTGATCAATTCTAAGACTGCATTTAGCAAAACCAATGCCCAAGACTGAGACAAGTCCTAGTACAAACATCTCAAGACCTAACTCGTGTCCTGCAGCCCTAACAGAGTGTTGTGTCCAATCCAAAGAAGAAAAGCAAGATTTTGATGTTATGCTATATACCAGAGCACGTGTTAGGAATGTAGGGCAATTTCGGGTGTTAATTTCCCGTAATGATGTCATCGATGATGACCTGAGACACGTTTTCAAGTCTGTTTTGCATATACTGTTCTCTATACACAAGGACTTTGAAAGCCCCGTCCACAGGACATTTAAAGCAACACCATCACTGTCCAGTTGATGCATGATATTCTTTTGTAGATTTTAATTTTCTAGACATGACTACATCAATGACATATAACTGTAACACACCGTATTATTTAAAGTTCATGTCTAGGCTATGATAATTATATAATACACTTTCAAGAATTTCTTTTGTGACCTGGCGTACATCAGATGTTTATTTGTTTTCTTTGACACACATTGCCATCCTCAAAAAACAGTTTTGACCACAAGAGGCCTCTAGTGGGCACTTGAAACCTGGAGAAACACAGCTGACTTTTAAAAAATGTCAACACTTCATGAACCGTTGTCGCATCATCACTAATGGAAAACACAAGGCAAAGGTTAAATAAAACAAGAAGAGATTAATAAAACTGACTAGAATTGCTTAGTAATGAAGGTAAGGATAAGGAGACGAGACTTAGCAATGAGTAGTGTATATCCTGTGCTAGATGAGGTAAATGAGCAACAGATGGATCAGTACACAGGCAAGTTTGAGCAGCTTGGAGAGGAGAGGATCGTTGCATGTTTAAGCTTAAAGTGCACAGCTCTCAGCTTTCCAGTACAATTGAGGCTTCAATCTTAGGATGTGGGGCCTAGCAGGCAAAGTTGTGTGATTATTACTGAAAAACTGAATGCAGTTCAAGGCAAATTAGCTTGGAAGATATTTTGGGTGAGAGACTGACATTACACGTTAGCTGCA
>JAOVVH010000004.1:9482125-9492870 GCA_028566435.1 Scorpiodoras heckelii
ATTGGCCGCAAAAGGAGGCCCTACACCATACTAATAAATTATTGTGGTCTAAAACCAGGTGTTTCAGTTTCATTGTTTAACCCCTGTAGTTGAATGTTTTAACTATCTTTGTAACCAGCAGATGGTTCGTTTTTGTAATCGATCAGGGTCAAGGTTAGCAGGACAAATATCTGAAAGTTGTTCTTAAATAGCGTGCTTCTAGTTTGGTTTGTACTAGATATCTGATTACTTTTAGCAGATCATCTTTGGGCAGATTTCTTTGGCAACTCATCTCGTCACATAACACTGTCAGAAGTGAAACTGGAGACACCAGCTGAAATGCTAGCTGTGAATGGCTATCACACAACACCCCACTTTTGATTAGATCACATGCAAATTCACTGTCTGTCAAATCCCCATCTGTTATTCTTATAACTGCTTTTTAGTCAGAGAAATTCTGAAAAAAGTGTTTACTGCTTTTCCTTTTTGTCCCCATGTACCTTCGATTGTCGTTTTGCCTCATTTCATCAGCAGTACATTTCCACCCTAAACAAAACAGGCACAAGATAATGACTTTTACGCCTGTCCTGCTTTTCCATTTCTTTTTGGATGATTATTTCGTAAACAATAAATCAGCAGTTACCATACAGCAGGCACAGAACAGACTTGTGTAATTCATGTGGTGGATATTAAAAACAGTTTTCTGCCTCTGAAACCTTGTCGCAAAGTTTGAAAATAGATTGTCGTTAAAAGTACGGTTGTTTACTGAATTAAAAGGCCGCCGTGTTTTTTCCTTTCCCCTCCTCTAACCCCTTCCCAGCACATGCCAGCTCAGATTGTACTTGCAACTCGATCTTGCATCCTCTACTAAGGGATTTCAGAGTGTTTATCATCTACTGCTCTATTTTGAAGTGCTTTGGTTGAGAATGCAGGAGTTTCACGCGTGTTCGCTTGGTCGTGTGCATTCATTCCTACTGGCTAATCTTAACCCACGCTGGGGTTCCTCCTTTATCCTTGTGCAGCGTGTGAGAGTGCAGAGCGAGCAGGGTTTAATCATTGAGGGTTTACAGATATGATTCACCTCATGAATTTGATCCCGCTACTTAACATGCTATGCAGAGCTTGAAGGAATGCAAATGAAATTCACACAATTCCGCCCTATCCCAAGACACGTTAAATGAATGTTTAATAAACTGTGTCACACTTCAGTCTCAGTATTTTAGAAAATTTGTAAAGTTGCAAGGTGGAACACTGGGTAATGTTGCTGCCCTCAGCTCCAGGTTTCGATTGTGAGCTCAGGTTAGGATCTGTGTGGTAAGTCTTATGTCGCATCATCTCTGCATGAGTGGGTCACCATATGTGTATGTACCTTGAAGTACCAGGAATAACTGGTATACCAGTTAATACTTGGTAGGTCCCCCACAGGAGCTTGGAGGGAACGTTGCACAGTCCTCACGCTGATGTTTGTTGAGGCCCCAGTATTGAATTATGATGTTACTTGAGGCAGTTTTACACGCCTGTCACGTGAAACTATTCTTGCCAGCCGACGCTGGTCACGTTCACCCAGAGTCTTTTCACGGCCAGATTGCCAGCGTAAGATCGAGGAGTTGCCGAAATTCTTGTAGTCACGGTACACCCTTGAAATGCTCATATGTGAAAATCCAAACTTTGCTCCTATCTTCAAAATGCTATGAGCCATCTCACGAGCTATTAAACTGCGTTGTAAATCATAAAATCGTGATAACTTGCCGTTCTGACGGCGGAAACAGCTCTAGAGGCTTCCCTAGATGTCTATCGCTTTATATATGAACTGGCAGTTGCAACCAATGACGTGCATAAGTGGCGTTGCTATGTATTTTGCATAGTCTCCAGTACCATTTTTTTCTGGTACTTCAGTGTATATATAAATACAGTATATATGTATATAAAAACAAAGCCAGCAATACTGTAGTGCCACATTTTTAAAAATGTATTGATACATAAAATAAGATTGTTGATAACCATTTATGATGGTATTTCCTTTATTTATATAACTAAATTTATTATTATTATTATTATTATTATTGCAGTTTTTGAGAATAAGTACAAATCCACATGCTTCCTGTTTGTAATTAGTATAATTATTTTTATTCAGTTAATTAATTTAATTACAAGATATTCAGAATGTCTTAGAAAAGCATATTGAGACAAAGTATCTTGATTTTGATATTATACCATTATATCACCCAGCCCTAGTGCATGTTGCCCTGCAACAGACTGAACTACCCACCCCCTAGTCCTGGGTTAAACTCTGACTCCACAACCTTAAACAGGATAAAGTTGTTACTGAAGATGAAGGTTCCCATATGTTTTGGGATGAAAGATCTTACTTTGCCCTAAACAACAGCATTTTTACCTCGATTCTAAAAATCTCAGCATATTTAAGCAAAAAAAAAAAAGAAAGAAGCCTTTGCTTAAGGTTGCTGATCTGACAGGATGATGTGCTCGAGTGCAGTCATGTGTAGCGTTAATTTAAACTCGCTCATGGACACAATTACAGTCCATCCTTCAGCCCAGTATGACATGTTCCTGTTTAACTGCCTCCGTATTTCTTTTTCCTCTCCCGTTTTCTACTTGTGTCCATGTCCAGGCTGTGGCACCTGCCAGCCCTGCAGGTGTCTCTCTCTGTGCAGTAATTAGTAGGAGACAGATAGAAGCTCTGCTAATCCTAGTTCAGTGTCTGCTCTCATTAACACGCCGACTCGCAGCTCCTGAGCTTACTCTCGTTGCAGAAACACTGTGTGGTAGCTCACTTCGCTTAGCCAATCATCATGCTAAATGATGCGTGTACAATAGGGCAGGGCTTCTCAACTCCAGACCTGAGACCCTGCTGCCCTGCCGAGTTTCAAATGACATGCTGTGCACTATATTCTTAATCTGTACACCATGCATTTGTCTAGCGGATGTTAGAATTTTACTGGCATAGTAATGGCCCAGAAAATGAAAAATATCAACTTTCTTAACTGCATTTATATAAAAAAATAAGCTCAGGAACCCAGGAAAGGATGTCTAGCCTACGCTGTTAGTTCTTTATTTATTCTTGACCAGCAGTCAAATGGGTTAAGTCACGTAAGAGTACACTTTGTTTTTTTTCTTCTTTCGTCCAATGTCCAAAGAAAGAAAAATCCCCAAATCCTTCATGCTATTGACTTTCACAAAACCGTTTCATCTGCTATATAGAACAGACCGTCTCATTTTGGTTTGGCCTTCGTGGTCTGTGCAGCCTTTGAAGGATACGCCTTTGTAGACCGCATGCTTCGAAGGATGCAACCCCTGATTTGGGACACAGCTACTGATTCTGTCTCATGCCTACAACCCAGACGATTTGTGTGACGTGAGGACAGAACGCCACAGCAATAGGTATCTGACTTTTTGTCAAGAAAGCAAACGCAATATGCTACATCAGTACTGTTCTTGGAAAAGAAGACTAGCTAGAGTGACGGTCATCCCCTACTAGTTTGAACGCCCTTAACATACGAATGCATTAGGGTTATTATGGTGTCGTTGTTTCACTAGTCATGGTGTATGAACGGATGGATACCTCACACTTTAGTTTTAACCCAATCAGATTCATTACTCCAGTGCTTCTCATTCCCTATCCATCTGGCTATGACTTCCCCAAAATGTTCCGACACCATGCCACAAAGCACACTGCATCCTCTCGCCACCATGACCATGTGCAGATATCTACTAAGCATTGCCAGATATTCATATCAATGAACACGCCATTGTCAGATCTGTATTTCAAATAAAGACCACATTCGTTAACATGAACATCTGCCGATCCTTAGTAAATGCCTGGGCAGGTTTGCAGTGGTTTAAATTAGGCTGCTAGTTTGTCCATATTTAAGGAATCCATGTGCACACTATTCACTATATACAGTACTGTGCAAAAGTCTTAGGAACCCTGTTGTTTTTAGGTACAACATTTGTTATTGATGCATGTTTTTTTTTTAGTTCTGCATTATTGAGTCAGTACAAGAAGAGTGTATATTTCCAAACATTACTTTTGCAACAGAAATGAAACGTTGCACAAGAATGTTTATATGTCGGTTACGAAAGTAACACATTACATAACGAAACTTTTCAGACAAAAACATAATGAAGGCTGTTGGGTTTTGCAGTAATTGTGACAGTCAAAGTCTCCGGAAGAGCAGTGGGAGATTCTCAAAGGCACTCAGTAAAACTTGCCAGCTAATTTCCTTATAAAACTGCACACAGTGTACCTGGGAACACTTTTAAGAAAAAAGCACAGCCTTAATTATATTTTTAGTCTGAAAAGTGGTCTGTAACATTAAGTTCTTTGTTGGAAAAGTAACACATGGAATTATAAAATCTTTTTGTACTGACTCAATAATACAGAACTCAAAATACATCAGTAATGAAAAGGTAATGATAATGACAGTAATGAAAGCACCTAAAAACAATAGGGTTCCTGAGACTTGCTATTGTAGTGCATGTCAGTAGAAGTTCTGCTGCTTCCTAGTAATGTCTGAAAGCCCAGTGGAAATATTGCAGAAACCCCACAATGCACTGCCCAGAGTTAGCGTTCAAGGTAGAGACTCCAGAATACTTATAATGCACTTTATCTTGTTCAGGCACCAGTTGGCTTTGTTTTTAAATTGGTAATGTTTTTTTTTTGTTGTGGACACCTCATTTTGTGACCACTCCGTCATTATTATGTGTGTAATAACAGCCTTAGAATCCCCAATGTAGTGAGTCTTGTTTACGAAATATAACTTGACAATTATGTTTTGTAATTGAAATCGACTTCTTGGTAGTACGCTCAGACGTTCGCTCCCTCCTGTATACGCAGGGTCAGACCCAGCAAGTGGATGCAACATAGCATATTTTCAGTAAAAGCTCCAGGCACCAGTGCTAATTAATATCACCTCCCTCCTGCTTTCACTTTTACTTTATATTTACGTGACTTATCGGAGCAGTGAGAACAGAACTGGTGCTGCAGCGAGCTCGGTCACAGCGAGCTCTGGATAAACTCGCATCTCCTCGTCTTACTGCTTTAAGGAATCAAGGAGAATCTCATGGCTGAAATGGAAGCCTGAGTATCCTGTGAGACGGTGTTAGTGTAGCGGACGGTTTATAATGCCCCACATCTGTCGCATGCTTTCACTGCCTCGTCATGCGTCAGTTAATTTTTCTTTTATGACCCCAGTCTCTGCTTTCGGTCTTATGTTTTAATCTGCTCAGATCAACACACAGTGCGGTGCAGTAAATACGGTTGCAGAGCAGCTTTATGAGTTTGTCTCGATGTAATAAATCAGTGTTTACACATGAAGTAACTCTTTATGGAGCATCTGAGGTCAAGGGTCGTCTTCTTAAAACCGGTATTCCGGACATTGACGTTTAATAACTATGCCAGTCATCGTGTTTTTGCCAGCAAGAACATCTGAGGCACGCAAGATCTAATGAACCTGAGGTGGATTGCAGATTGTAAATCAGAGCTTCCATTGTGGTACAAGTAAGATATTCTAAGTCAAGTTTGGTGTGCAGTTCTGGGAATGAAGCCGATACACATTTTATCGCAGCAGGTTGTTATTGTCAGTAGGTTTCAAAAGCGTGTTAACACATGAGTGGATTTTTTTTTGCAGACAAACAGTACAAATGCCCTGAGCGTCTCTCCACTGATAATTAAACATGATCGTAAAAGTTAGCCTTAGAGACTAATCTTTTATAGTCTGTATTCACTTGAAGGATGCACTGAAGTACCAGGAAAAACTGGTATACCAGTTAATACGTGGTAGGTCTCCTACTTGGAGGGAACGTTGCACAGTCCTCACGCTGATGTTTGTTAGGCCCCAGCGTTGAATTCTGATGTTACTTGAAGCAGTGTTCAGTCTTTTTATTTCTACACTGCTGTCGTAAGTTCGAGGTTTTGCTGGAATTCTTGTAGTCACGGTTACAACCCTTGAAATGCTCTTACATGAAAATCCAAACTTTGCTTCTACCTCCGAAATGTTATGACCCATCTCACCAGCTCAAATTATTAAACCATGTTGAAAATCACAAAATTGTGATAACTTTGTGGACATCACTCTAGAAGCTTCTGTAGATGTCTGTCACTTTATATACACACTGGCGGACACAGTGACGTACATATTTGGCGGTGCGATGTATTTTGCGTAGTCTAGTAGTTTTTCTGGTACTTCAGTGTATAGTCAAGACAGAGTCTACTTAATGAAACAGGACTATATGAACAAACCCAGTCTGAAAGACCAAGACCTAATCTGTCTACTGTAGTTTAGTGAAGTGTTGTTTTATAAAGCTTGTATACGATGGACCTAAATGTCGTTTCTTCAGGTCCCATTGTTGCAACACAGAATAATACAGTGGCACAATAAAACAGTAAATGCAGATACAGGGCAATGTGAGACGAGCGCAAACAATACAATACCAGGGACAGAGGTACCTAGCCTAGAGGTTGAATACCTAGGTACAATACCTAGAGGTTGGAGAAAAAAATTGCTACAGTGTGGCATCCCAATTTTTTTTGGCACAATGTAATATTGATACAGCGATGCCAAGTATCTATCTATTTTTTTTTATCAATTTAAAATTTTACGTTTATTTGACGTTTATTGTACATACAGCTACTCTGATGACATTGCTTCTGAAGTCCAGAAGATGGCGCAAGACCTCGTTCTTTTGTATGCACATGGCCGGCGCATCTGCGGTTGAGTGGCAGCGTTCAGGTCGAGTGCTGCAAAAATACCCAAAGATAAAGAAAAGACAAGCAAGTGAATTGCTGCAATTTGTATAAATAACTAGAATCCAGGCACTGAAACGGGGAACAACACCTGCAAGCAAATATTGACATCTTGTATGCACCAGTTAAAGTTTTATTCTGGTCACGATGGTCTTTAAATTTGATGGTTTAGTGATTACATCATTCCTGCTTTTTGCCTTTTTAGGGGTGGTTTTTTTCTTCTTTATTTACACAGATACCGTGATGGCTCGTAGAAGGTTGTCTCAGTGTATCATATTGTAGAATCATCAAACAGTATCATGATACCATTGATATCATCGACAACATATTGTGAGTTACTGTGTGATTTATACACGGGACAGTGCAGGTCAGGTAGACAGGACAACAGAATGGTGGTTAGTGCAGAAATTGTCTGCGAGCTATCGGCTTTGTTCAGCAGCAGTCGACTGGTGGCAGCGTCCAGAGTCATAGTGGTTTAGTAACAGCATTATAACGTGTACAGTGGAGACTGTTGGGAGGATTTGATTAGTAAAGGTTGAGTGTTGGGAGGTAGCAGTGTGTTAATTATTTAGACTGTTTCAGGGGGAAAAAACTGTTGTGAAGCCTGGTGGTGGTAGCACAGATGTTCCAGTATCATCTGCCAGATGATGGGAGGGTGAAAAGTCCATAAGAGGGGTGGAAGGAGTTTAAGCTTTAATGGAGGCATTGATGTTGTATAGTTACGAAACAAACCAAGCCCCTCCCAATCCCATTTGATCTTGAATGCAGTTTGCTGTGGGGTCTTACAGTCTGAAACTGTGTACATGTTCCTATATAATGGTTGGTTAGACAACTGGACAGGATGCTCTCGACTGTCCCTTTTATGTCCTGCTAAAACATACCAAATGAATGGGTTGGGATTTGCATTTGTCTCTCTCTCTCTCTAAAACTACTACAGCAGTCTCTCTTTCTCCGTGCACAGGACTCAGATTGAACTGCAAACCCTTTGGCTGTATAATTTGCCATTGTTACGAACATGTTTATCGCCGTCTCCGTTTCAGAACTAGGTCCCGACGCACAGCTCTAACCTGCACATCTCAGCAGTCCTGCTCTCTGCATCACTACTCCCAGATGTGGATTTTCTTTTCCTTTTTTCCCCCCACTGTGGAGGTAGGGAATAAGAAATACCCAAATATTTATTTAAGCCTTCAAATACTGGCGCCTTAAATGTTTAAGTGGGTTTCTGAATACCGGCGCACACCCCTAATCTCAGGACCGTCTCTCACACACACACGTCTTGTACAGAGTTACATAATCCCACACTTTAGAGGAAGGGTTTCTGATACAGACCGGCACACTTATATGCAAGGCTTTCTGGGACAACCCTTCACAAGAAGAAATTTTGACATTTTCTACTCTATGAAATTCTGAAAACGACAGGCTTTCCTGGATAAAAATATTTTTCATTTGAGTGAATCACAACCAGAAGTTTCTGGTTTTCATTTTAATGTGTACTTAACCCTGAAAGAAAAAAAAAGCAATTTCCTTTATTGAAGATCCATTCTGACTCCACTGAAAGACACCACCACGCTGACTGTTTATAATAAATTGGCTATTTATTGATTAGCATTTTTTGAAAAGAAATATGTTCGTGAAAGCCATGTTGATCTTGACAGCTTTATTATTTAATATTAATATCCTGTATTTTAAACAGAAAGGGTGATCTTTATAAATGATTAGAGATGTTAAATTTACATCTTCAACTGATGGATAGCTCTTATCTTTATTAAATCACTTGGCATTATCTTCAGCTAATGTACTGTCCTGAACTTCTACCTCGGAGTTACTAACCTAATCTACTTAAAACATTAGCTGTGGCATTGTAAAGAAGTATAAAATGGAAAATGAGTACCCAATTTGATTATCAGGGTCACGCGCACCAGTCTCTGTCTCATGACTTGAGGTAATTTACGCAGAAGACTTGCAGTCTTCTCCTCCTCACTTGACTGATCTGTGTGCTCTTATGAGTGGAGAAATAATCTCTGATGAATGCAGTGATTTCATTAAAAAAGCCAGCCAGCATCTGATTACGAACTGAATTTCTTCAGGCTTGTGTACATTTTGCTATGGCATTCATGATATATGATGATAAACCATGCACCCATATGTGCTTGTTGAACATGTCAAAACTCTCCCATTTCAAAACTTTTTTAATATTGACTTGGTCCCCCTTTGCTCTAGTAATAGCCAGGCTTTCTGGAAAGGATTTTCCACTAGATTTTGGAACATGGCTGTAGAGATTGGTGCATTAGTGATGTTACGTGAGCAATCGGCATTCCAGTTCATCCCAAAGGTGTTCAGTGGGGTTGAGGTCAGGGTTTGTCGAGTTCTTCCACACCAATCTTGGCAAAGCTTGGTCTTCATGGAGCTCGCTTTGTACACAGGGGCACTGTGATGCCGGACGAGGTTTGGTCTACTTGGTTCCAGTGAAGGAGAGCTGTAACGTTACATCATACAAAGATGTTCTAGGAGGCCCACTTATGAGTGTGACGGTAAGATTTCCACATAATTTCTGCGTAGTCTAGTTACCTAGCAGCTTCATCAAACATGATATTTACTCATTGTGTGAGGAAATCATTCTTAGCCAGCAAGCTTTAAGACAATTTTTGGCAGACTGACTTTCCCACTGTTTTGTTAAACTTGCTTATGTATACATTAATTCTCAAATCTGATTGGTTAGAAAGTGTTCTGGTTGGGTAGTTCCGGCTGTAACAGGACGATAGGTTTATATTAAAGCTCTCGCTCTGATATGACCAACTTGTTTGGGAGCACCAAGGCTCACCTTTTTTCCAGAGCACCAAGACCCACCTTTTATCAAGAGCACCTAGACCCACCTGTTTTTCGAGGGCACTAAGACCCATCCTTTTTGGGAGCACTAAGGCCCACCTTTTTTTCGAGATCACTAAGACTCACCTTTTTTTTTTTTTTGGGAGCACCAAGGCCCATCTTTTTTTCGAGAGCATCAAGGCCCACCTTTTTTTTCGGGAGCACCTAGGTTCTCCTTTTTTTCAAGAGCACCAAGGCCCACCTTTTTTTTTTTTTTTTTTTTTTTGATAGCATCAAGACCCACCTTTTTTTCAAGAGCACCAAGACCCACCTTATTTTCAAGAGCACCAAGACCCACCTTTTTTTTCCAGACCACCAAGGCCCACCTTTTGCTTCAAGAGCATCAAGGCCCACCTTTTTTCGAGAGCACCTAGAACCACCTTTTTTTCGAGAGCAGTAAGACCCACCTTTTGTTTCAAGAGTATCAAGGCCCACCTTTTTTTCGAGAGCACTAAGACCCACCTTTTTTTCGAGAGCACCTAGACCCACCTTTTTTTCAGGAGCACTTCAGTGAGTACTCACTCGATTCAACACCACCTTTGTATCCGTTTTAATCTTTTACCGCACTTACAGTAGTTATTGTATTTACGGTCTTGTTTTTCACTGGTTTTGCACAGGTTAGAACTTGTGGGCTATAGGACTTGTTTTGCTTATAATTGTTTGTATTATATTGTACTGTATGGCTTATTTCTAGCAGTATCAAAGCTCAAAGTACCTTGAAATTGGGTCTACCAGCACTAGCTTCAGATATTCCTAGTTACTGACAAAGTACTTTTTATATGTAGCCCTGGAGAAGAGCATCTGCTAAGTGCTAATAAGACTAATAATAAATGGTTAAAAAATAAGTTTAACAAAGCAAACATCATTCATGTGGTGATCTTTTTTATTTCTTTATTTTTTTTAGTAGATCTTTATTTAAAATTGATGGGAAAAAGTCTCAGTTGTGAGCACTTGAACAAGTTTCACGGCATGGGAAAGAGAGGGAAATAGGGATGGGCTGGTGATGGAGTGACTGTTCAGCACAGTTATATCATGGATGAGAACAGGAACTAACTTGTCTTTCAGATGTTCCACAACATTAAGCCTAACTATAAACGTTTAAAAAGTGCATTTTGTTAATCATTAATAAATGAAACAA
>JAOVVH010000004.1:9493419-9506965 GCA_028566435.1 Scorpiodoras heckelii
TAATAAATGGTTAAAAAATAAGTTTAACAAAGCAAACATCATTCATGTGGTGATCTTTTTTATTTCTTTATTTTTTTAGTAGCTCTTTATTTAAAATTGATGGAAAAAGTCTCAGTTGTGAGCACTTGAACAAGTTTCCCAGCATGGGAAAGAGAGGGAAAGAGGGATGGGCTGGTGATGGAGTGACTGTTCAGCACAGCTATAATGTGGATGAGAACAGGAACTAACTTGTCTCTCAGATGTTCCACAACATTAAGCCTAACTATAAACGTTTAAAAAGTGCATTTTGTTAATCATTAATAAATGAAACAAATTGCTGTGGTCTACGTGGAACAACACACTCCAGACCATGCTGTTATAAGAAAATAAGGCACTTTGGTGCACATCATACCACATCATTTCCCCTGGTGTGCATTATTTTTGTATAACAGCATGGTCACACAGTCAGAGTAAGGCTAGAAAATAGCCCATATTAAATATTTCTGTCATTATAGTGAAATGTGTTTTCTTAAAAGCACGTTACTGGCAGAAAACTCTCGTTCAAAACCCAGTTTGCTTTTTTTCTAGAGCTACAGACGAGTTGTCTCAGACCTACACATGTATAAAAATGAACAAAAGGATGTCGGAGATCAAAGTAGGCGTAATCACTTCCATGCGCTGTGCATTATTGGGTGTTGTACATTAGAAATGATTCGGATGATATTCTCACCCTGTAGTGTATTTTCACTTTTCACTCTTGTGTACTGTTGTGTTGTGCCACAGTCCTGGAGAAACGACATGTTGTATACTAGCTACAGTGCTGTGCACAAATCTTAGGCACCCTGTTGTTTTTAGGTACAACTTTTGTTATTGATGGGGTGCTTTTTGAGTTCTGCATTATCGAGTCAGTACAAAAATATTTTATATTTCCAAACATTACTTTTCCAGCAAAAAAATTCAATGCTACACAAAAATGTTTGTATGTCAGTAATGAAAGCAACACGTTACATAACAGACCACTTTTTAGCAAAAAACATAATGAAGGCTGCTGGGTTTTACATACAAAAAAAGGAAGTAAGTGTGACAAAGTCTCCGGAAGAGCAGTGGCATATTCTCCAAGACACTCAGTAAAACTAAAAAGCCAATTTCATTATAAAACTGCACACGTTGTACCTGGGAACACCAAATATTGACTTCCTTTAATATATTACAGTTTACTGCACTTAGTGGGTTTTTTTATGTAGAAACAACATTATTTTTGAAGGCATCCTTGCTTTACAGCAAGTCTTTGCATGTGATTAAGACTCCTGCATCGTACTGTACAGTAATTAGCTGGTAAGTTTTATTGAGTGTCTTGGAGAATCTGACACTGCTCTTCTGGAGACTTTGATTGCCACACTTGCTTCTTTTTTGCAGGCAACACCCAGCAGTCTTCATTATGTTTTTGTCTGAAAAGTGGTTTGTTATGTAATGTGTTGCTTTCGTTACTGACGTACAAACATTTATGTGTAACGTTAAAATTTTTGATGGAAAAGTAACATTTGGAAATATACAATCTTTTTGTACTAACTCAATAATGCAGAACTAAAAAAAAAAAAAACCCACATCAATAACAAAAGTTGTACCTAAAAACAACAGGGTGCCTTAGACTTTTGCACAGGACTGTATATAGAGGAATGGCAAAAAAACCTCCCTTGAAACTCACTTGACACTTGATTCTGAGACAGAAAGCTAACTGTAGGCTCCAACATGCCCTGACTGATGGATTACATTTGTGTAAATGATTTTTATCCGAGCTATTCCTTTAAGCAAAACTTTCCCAGTGGCCGTTGGTCACGAGTTTTTAAGCACAGTGATTGTGAAGCTGCTTTGCCTGTAACGTTGTGTATGGTTTCTTGTTTGTTTACATGAGGACAGCTAATGAACGGAGTAAAAGTGAAACTGGAGTTATCAGTCATGTAGGCCTAATTAAAATGCCCTTTTCACCCATTAAAACCGAACCATATCAGCAAGGGATTTCTTCCGGAAAATAATTGTGTGAATTATAAATACTGAGCACATTGCTAATCCCACACAGCAGACAGGATATGTTAAGAAGGATTTGACCAGTGAAAACAAATTAAAACCAACGGCTCATTTTGTGCACTGTCATTACATGTATCTGCAGCGTCTGTTCAGCCTTTCCTCATCTTTTCTCTCTTGGTTTAAGCAAAATAGAGGTGGAGAATGAGGACCTTGGTTTAAGTATTTGCTGCGTTTAAAGGCAGGGGAGTCTGTAGAGTAGGAAATGTTTCACACATCTCTTCACCTTCAGGTCGTCATGGCTGGCATGGATTTCATTGTGGTCTTTGTCTCGTAAAATCTTATTTGATTAAAAAACTGCTGATTTCTAAATCCTATGACCACCAGGCGATTTTCAGGGTAATTCCACGACCTTTACGTTTAAGCTCTTATCTTGGTTATTATAAGGGCCAACCATAAATATGCTGTATCTTGTTTTGTGAACTATGCTAACCAGATCTTCCGCCATTTGATATGATAATACTTGCAGACTTTCTATATTAGTCTTTATATCATGGGGGAAAGATTGTGTCTTATGAAATTATGTATGCTGGCAGTAGAGATATTGTTTCATAATTATGTAGGACAGACAGTCTAGTATCTGGCAATATCAGAACCATGATGGTGGGATATTCTGTGACTTAGCAATTTGAATAAATATGTGCTCAGTGCCAAACGGAAATGGCATCGTTTATTTAATGAAGTCTTTTCACTGCATTACTGAATGAATGAATTCGCTTTATTTTGAAACCGATAAACATACAATATTCATATACGCTGTGTACAGTTGAAAATCTGAGTACAGTATTGTAACTGCAAGAGCATGCACTTAAAATGTAAAGAAAATAAAGAACAAGGAGCTGTATACAGAGGTCAAAATAAAGGCTTCACTTGCTCTAAGCTGACATCAACAGAGAACGCCAAGTACTGAAACATTCTCTTGAGGCAGCTCCACACAGGGCGCATCACATTTAGTTATTTTTCATACAAAGTGGGATATAATGTCGGCTGTACGTCGGAGACGATGCAGAAAATTGCTGTGATCTCAAAACCGGCTTACTTTGTTGCACAGAGAAGCACCTAGTTTCAGCAGAAAGGGGGAGTTCTGCTGTTTTTTGATATGCAAATCTGAATCTTCACAACAGGAAGTTTCGGATGAAATGTGGAATTTCCAAATTTTCACATGGTGTTTTGAAGAGCTTGTGATGGCTGAAAACTATTCAAAAGGACAACTTTTGATTTGGTGTCCCAGTTCAGCCTAGGTCTGCCTGCTTAAGCCTCTGGAATGCTCAGAAACTCAGAAGATTTGGCACGCTCATCAAACTTGGCAAAATGTATAATTCTTTGTTTGTTGATTATAAGTTTTTATCATTTATTATAGAATTTTTTTATAATTCATTATATTTTTCAAGTACAATGTCAAATACACGATGAGGGAGATTATGTATATAATATGCTTCCAGTACATATATACACTTCACACTTATACCAATTTACAAAATGTCTTTTGACTATTTACAAATACCACAAATGATTATTAGTACTTGTTGCAAGGCTGGCAGTTACATCTCCGTCTATGGTATGAAGAAGTTTGCTTTTTAAAGCATTACGGTCCAATTTTGGCCCATTCCTCTTGGTTAATTGTCTTCAATTCCCCAAGGTTATGAAGGTCTCTCTGATGGACTCTCACTTTCAAAATCCTCCATAATGTTTCACTGGGGTTCAGTATAGACTAGGCCATGTAAGTTGTACTGACAAGGCTGTTTATTGCCTGCTTTGATTTTTCCTATGCTGCTCCCCCATATCATGCGTTTCCTCCAACATTAACTGAAGCTCTTAACCTGTATTTGCATGTTTTTTTGCATTGTCTTGCTGCCGTACGATTGACTGATTGAACAATTGAGCATACTTGCAGCCTTACAGGTGCTTCTTATAAAATGTTGTATAGCAAGCGTTTATACTGGATTATTTGTGTCCACAATACTACTCGAACAAAAATCTGTAAAACACATTTTGATTTCGTTCGCAGGCTTGAACTTTGTTGTAGCTCAAGAGGAGTTTTTTAATGTCCAGTAAGTTTGGCTGTGGATGTTGGAAAAATGGCTGTAAGAGTTTCAGGCTTGTACAGCTTAGCATAAAGTCACTCATTTCCCCTCATCTGTCGGCTGTCTTTATACATAGGGTTTACTTTTAGTTGCATATATTATGCTGGCAGTTTGATCCGGCTGACACTGCCATCTGGCAAATCATGATTTGTCTTAGTATTTTGGATGAATTCATGAAGGCCTTTTCAAGAACCTGGGTCGCCTTGCCAGGAATAAAATGTCACATCACATCACATAGCTTATGCATTAATCCATGATCAGTTATATAGCAATATTTTTAGAAGTTTTAGTATGTGGAGAGCTGCCACAGGTTAAGCCTCTGAAAAGGAGGAGTGCTGATTGTTTTGTCCTGATTTCTGCTTTTATTGTACATTTCAGCTAGTTAAAATACAACACAGATCCGCTCCGTCGATCATGACCCTGTACACTTGGAGTCGGTTTAGATAAAACACATTAGAGGAAACAGACAATATTTTTTTTATTCTTCCCCATGTGTTAATTTTTCCAAGAGCACCCTTTGATGTTTTAACTTGATTGATCCTTAATTCCACCAGTCTCTGAACTTTTAGTGGCAATTTAACGTTTACAGACTGGTCGTCCTAATGTGGCGCATGTGTTACTGTTAACAGCATTTGTAGTCAAGATTTTGCTGCGAAATCTGTTTGTTGTTCTGCCAAGTCCTCAGCTGGAAGCTGGAGTAGGTGCGATCAACCTCTCAACATGCATTTCAGATTTCTGTCTCTGTTCCCTACTTGGCTTTTTCCATCTCTCTGTTCGAGGCAATGGTGCTTGGTGCTTAAGTGCCTGTTTAATGTTATCTGTGCCTATAGGTAAAATGTCTGGTTGATACAGTCTGAAATGCCAGCGGCACTTTGTACAAAATGTCAAGAGAAGTTCAGCAGAATTCAGGAGATTATATCTGGCTAGATTTAACCTCAGGCTAGAAGATGGATCCTAGATGAGGGCTTAAACTGTCAAGTTTCCATCTTTCAAGCACTATTGCTGAAGGCACATCTTCCATTTTGTCATGGACCTGTAAAAATGTGAAAGTTCTATTCTGACTTGGACCGTAGCACATCTGGAACGAAGGTAATTATGAAATGTCATGGATGCAGTTGTGTGAAGAATGCCACTGCCCATACTGTTTAGCAGTCACAGATGTCAATGGTATAGTCGGGATGGGGGGTATATGGCTTTTCCCCCTCAAAGCCACAGATGATACTGTCATTAATCAGCAATAGTTGGGGAGTTTGGTAGGATGATCATATGCATGACATGATCACACAAAACTGTCAGCTTTATCATGCTTCTTGGTAATAGAATTGTGGTGTTCAACACCCTCAGGGAGACTAGAGTCTATCAAAGAAAGCTGCTCCGGCCCCTGAGAAACCGTCCTGCACGTGTACTCGGCCACACTTTTCCATGATTGCTTACATTTTGCTAAAGTAATACGTTATCCTATTTTGGTTTGGATAAACGTTGTGTACCTTTTGATATTTAGCCTGTAGGTAGTAGGGTTGGGAATTGCCACAAAGGTAACGATACAATACTGTCACAATATTTGGGTCACAATACAGTATGGCTGCAATTCTTTCTTTAATTTGGGTATACAAGGTAACTGCGGGATTACAGGAAATGAGAAAGCCGACCAGTTGGCAAGGGGAAGAATAATAATGCCAACTACAGATTATTAGATACCACACCAAAAATAGGACACAAATTGATAACAAGCTGCATGAGATATGGCTGAAAATTAATGCTCTAATAACAGGGAATTAAAAGTAGAGCAGAACAAGTATATACCACATTAACACATGCCCACACATTAAAAGGGGAAGAACCATTACAACGTACTACGTTGTGATTTATTTCTTTGTGAAATAACATGCTAATCTATTCGACTTGAGAGTCTTGGCGACTCTGACTTCCTTTCTAATAGAAAGTATACCAATGACCACATACATATACGTAACTATGACAGCGTACCTAAGTCCTGACCCTATGGTGTGATTCTTCAATAAAGAGAAAGCAATAGTTGTCTTCTTTATTTTGGCATGACAACCAAATTACACATTAGAGGTTCTAGATGTAAATATGCTAAGCCAAAATGATATACCCTGAGCTAATGAGTCCACTGGTGAGCTTTAGTATGTGGTACACGCTGCTTTCGGCAGTCTTTGAGTCTTCAAAGGTTTCCTCATAACCGTTCGCATCAAAGTAAAGTCTGTTTTGACCAGCATAAATCTTTTCACAGGAGGAAAATAAGATGTCCTTGCTTGCTGCTTGCTTGCAGGTGTTTCCAGCAGTTCCTGCTTCTCTTTTCTTTATCTTTCGTCAGTCTGTAAAAGATGGCTCAGTTTTCTCATACAGTCAATCGCACAACTGAATTTTCCCCCTTTTTTGTGTTGTCATGTATTCCAGCTGAAGGTTAATGCTGCCACTCAGTACAATAACCTTTCTGCCACTCATTGGGTGGAACCACAGTGACTTTCGCCTGCTGTGACATCATGTGCATGCGCTCTTTCTGTAGTCTTTCAAAAGAAGACTGAGGGCTTCAGAATGAGTGTCATCAGAATAGACGTATGGACCAAAATAAGTCAATTAAATAAATAAAAACACCTGAAAAATATTGTGATACTACACTTATTGAATATTGATTTTTTTTCCCTTCCACCTCTAATAGGTATAAAATACCAGTTCTGTCCTCATTTAACATGTGCACTATCTACTGTTTCCGTTACTGTGGTTAAGTTAGATCTGTGAAGGACACAGACAGGGTTTCACCTGCCACATTAAAAGCCGTGCTGTGCAGGAGTTTGCAAAGCAGAGGGAGATTTGCTGCTTGCCATGTGTAAAGCCCATAAAGCTACAGAAATGTTTGCTGACATTTAAATTGCCTAATTTAATAGCTGCTGTGATGTATGCTGTGTGAGCAGTGTGTTGCTGTGTATGAACAAAATGCACATTACATGTCCTGCTATAACTCAGTTAGTTTAAAAGCAAACACGTTCTGCTGTTATTGAATGCAAATGAAATAACATATCTTAACTCTTAACTTTGTAATTATGTAGTGCAAATAACAAATCAAACAGTGTATGATGATCAAAGCATTCACAGTTTTTTTTTTGTTTTTTTTTTCATTTATTGCGTCATAGGAGGTATAAGTCTCTTCTGTGGAAGTAATTTTCATGGCATTCATGGCATGACATTTAATCGCACCCAGACTCCTGATGGCTTTGATCATGCAATGTTTATTATATTTGATGGAGGGGAAAGACGCCCTGATTTTCTCAACTGTTTGAGACATCAATACCAGACCACGGGACACCTGCTGAGGATGTTCTCTTTTGGAGATGCAAGGGAGGAGGCTTGGTTATTTTTTAATCTCTGCCAAAAATGAAAGATGGCCATTGGTGTGCAGCAGAGAGTAAGCACAGTGGGTTTTCTGAAGTCAACAACCATCTATTCTTTGTCCAAGAGCCTGTAAGCCATTCAGACTCTTTCCGTATCCTGTCTAATCATTGCTGGTAAGGATACCAACTTTCACAGATGTAGTGTCATCAACGAAATACGTCATCACATGTCAGTTGGCTGCATGAACTGCATTGGGCAGAGTACCCAGCCCTGAGGGATGCCAGTGGACATGCTTGAGGGTTGACATGGTCTCAAACTGAAGTCTCCCAGTCAGGAAGTGCATTATTCAAATATCTGAAAGACACCTTGCCCTAGAATCCTGGAACTCTGTTAGTGAAATGAATATCTAAAATCTGTTCATCCTGTGAACCACAAGTTCTCACACCAGTACAGCTGCAACCAGTTTCCAACCAAAAATGCCACTAATTTATCCCAAAAGAAGATTTGAGTTGATTGGGACATGATGAACCCATCACTGAAGCCTTCCTGAGAGGGTGTTGAGTTTAGGATCATTACAGATTCTGTGGTAAATACTCCAGTCTGTGTCAATTCATATTGCCAGAAGTTATTCAGAATGCCTTGGAGACTTTCACCATAAATCTCTAAGGACTGGCAAATAGTGTGCAAGTTTTGGCCCTGAAATGATCTGCAAATGTTTTAATTGGCAAAAACACTGTGGTGGGAGGTTACTCTGTGTACCAGTTGGTGCTCCTGATCCACTTTTCTGCAGAATGGCAATGCTCCTTGTCCTTCTCCTCCTCCTTCTCCTCCTCCTCCCACGAATAAAAACTAAGCTTATTTATACAACCCTGTCTTATCTTCCTGTTTTGCAGTGTAACACTGTGTACGAGCATTTCGTCCTATTCTGTCAACACACAAATGCTCCACTATGTCTGTTTCAGTTGTTCCGTGAGGTCAAATCCAGCACTTATTTGGACAGGCAGTCTTTTCTGGCCTGAATTAAGGTTATGGAAAACACAGCATCTTCAACTGGGCTCTGTATGTGCAGACTTTCAGTAGGTTTCCGCTCAGGAGGAAAAAAAATGCCCTTTGCATGAGTGACTCAAGCTTAACACACACCATATTTGACCTTGCCCAAAGAACTGTAATTTTCCGAATTGGCTTTGCGATCAATTCCTACTTAGCTGGAAATGTGGGGTTAGATTAGTCATGTTAAGAATGATACGAGAGATTGGTATCGCTACTTGCCACTGGCCTTCACACTGTCCATAAACAGGATTTTGTTGTTTTTTTTTTTTGACCCTCAGGCTGCAGGGTTGATTTCAGCTAGATGAAAATCATGGCTTTGTTTATCTCTCTGTGTGATGTAAAGCCTGTCTTAGGCAGAAGGTCAATTGGCCAGTAAAAACGATTCCAGTGCCTTTCTCTGTACATTGTGTGTAACGATTTTCACTTTCATTTGGCAGATGCTTTAAAACAAACTTACAGGTGAAGCAGAACCCAAATGCAGCCTTGCAGCAATTAAAGTAAAGTAATTACAGTAGGGTCCTTTATCAACTCTGAAGATGCTTTTACAGCAACTAGTCAGAATCTGAGCAAACCTGTTTGCTGTTTGGTTTCTTTTCACATTGCCCAACAAACCAAGAAAACTGATCGAAAGATGTGTAGGGAAGACCTCATAAAACTCACTGGTTAGAAATACAGCAGTGGAAAATGGCAACAAAGCCTCGTCTAAGCCGAGTTCACCAAATTCACAAAGAATGCAGCTAAGATAATTATATAAAGAGCTAGTTACAGTTACAGTGTTACAGCTCTTCCTTTTGACACTGTGAGTCACTTTAGGAACTCGCACCTACAAATAACGTTTCCAGAAAAGTTGGGACATTTTCTAAAAATGAAATATAAACTGAAATCTGTAATTTTTTAAATTCATTAAACTTTTATTTAACTGACAAAAGAGCAAAGAACAGAGTTTTTGACAAACTTAATTCTGTTTATTAAATATAACTAAATTTAGAAATTGATGACTGAAACACTTAAAGAAAAGTTGGGATAGAGACATGTTTACTACTGGGTCATATCATATCATATTTGTAATTGTTTGTTAATTGAGGATACTAATTGTTGCAGTTTTGCGAGTCGAATTTTTGCCTAAGCTGCTCATCAGTTTGTGGTCACTGTTGTCTGATTCTCCTCTACATGATGCTCCATATATTTTCAACAGGAGACAGATCTGGACTGCAGGCAGGCCCGTCAAGCCACGCTGTATTAACTCGTGCAGAAAGAGTCCTGGCATTGTCCTGCTGAAATGGACATGGAGTTCCTAAGAAAAGATGTAATTCCGCATCAATGGTAACTTATACGTGTATAAGCGATGTGGGTACTGGTGCACCCCCATGCCATCACTGATGCTGGTTTTTGCACTTTTTATTGGTAACAGTCTGGATGGTCTTTTTCATTTTTGGCACGTAGAATCTGAAGAATTTCTGACCATTCTTCCAGAAGCACATTTGTGAGGCCAGACACTGATGTTGGACGAGAAGGCCTGGCTCGCAGTCTCCACTCTAATTCATCCCAAAGGTGTTCTATTGGGTTGAGGTGAGGACTATGTGCAGTCCAGTCAAGTTCTTCCACACCAAACTCACTCATCCATATCTTTATGGACCTTGCTTTGTGCACTGGTGTGCAGTCATGTTGGAAGAGGAAGGAGCCATCCCCAAACTGTTCCCACTAAGTTGGGAGCATGAAATTGTCCAAAATCTCTTGGTGTGCTGAAGCATTAAGAGTTTCTTTCACTGGAACTAAGGGGCCGAACCTAGCTCCTGAAAAACAACCCCACACCATAATCGAACCCCCCCCCCAACTTTACACTTGGCGCAATGCAGTAAGACAAGTACGGTTCTCCTGGCAACCAGACTCATCCATCAGATTTCCAGAACTAGAAACGTGATTCGTCACTCCAGAGAACATGTCTCCACTGCTCTAGAGTAGAGTAGCAGCGCTTTACACCACTGGATCCGACTCTTTGCATTGTGCTGGGTGATATAAGGCTTGGATGCAGCTGCTCGGCCATGGAAACCCATTCCATGAAGCTCTCTATGCACTGTGTTTGAGCTTATCTGAAGGCCACGTGAAGTTTGGAGATTGACTCTGCAGAAAGTTGGTGACCTCTGCACACTGTGTGCCTCAGCATCCGCTGACCCGCTCTGTCATTTTACGTGGTTTACCACTTCGTGGCTGAGTTTCTGTCGTTCCGAATCGCTTCCACTTTGTTGTAATACCACTGACAGTTGACTGTGGAATATTTAGTAGTGAGGAAATTTCACCACTGGACTTGGTGCACAGGTGTCATCCTATCACGGTACCACGCTGGAATTCACTGAGCTCCTGAGAGCGACCCATTCTTTCACTAATGTTTGTAGAAGCCTAACTCAGTAACTTTTCCCTTGTCTTTCCTTCTCTGATGAGAATGACGAGCCTGGTGGTACTTGGCTGCTTGATTCTTAATTAGATATTGCTGTCTTGTTGTTCAGATACTTGGAGATATTTCTGCAGTACATTCCGTGCTGCCTGCCATACTTGTGTGTGCGCGCAAGTAAGACACGGTGCGAGAGAATGTGACTGTTTTAGTCTCCAGCTTCCCCTCAACCCATACACGCCTGGAATGGCCACCCGAGCCAATCAAGAGAAAAACACACTGGCAACTAAACAATAGTCTTTACACACGCACCCATAGACCCATAACAGAGGCACCTGTGTCTTCGGTTGATTAAATAACAGCAATGAAACGCTTAAAATTAAATCTACACAATGGTCGCTTTTCAAAGTCAAGGACGGATCCTAAACGGCTGCATTTCCAGTATGCTTCATCATCAACTCCTGCCAAAGGACTGTTCTGATGCGTAGGATCCTTAAGCTTCTACCAAGGAACGTGTCCTTTGTTCAGAGAATCTTCAAGGATGCCTGTGTGTATCCTTAGCTTTCCTAAAGCACTCAATCCTTTGCACACATTGCAGAATTTAAGGAAGAACCTTTTCAGTGGCACACATTCGCCCAACTCTTCCATCAAGCATTTTCTGAATTCTTTTAAAGAGTGGCCTAGCCTCTGAGGACGTTTCCTTCCATGGAATCATCCTTGGCTTTGAGAAATGCCTAGCAGTTCCCCAACACAGAATATAGCTGATCAGACGACTCCTACGTGGTATCTCATTCAAAAGGAAAATTGTGTACATTTATAAAGTACAGTTAAAGTGGCGTCAGGAGGCATTAGACATGCTTTTCTTGGACCCCACGTGCTCTCTTTGCAGTAAGTGAACTTCAGTGGATACTGTTACAGAAAATAACATTTTCTTAGGTAATGAGGGAGACAAAATACATTTTCCATCACAAATCATAATCGTATAATTCTGCTTGAATTAGCTTGCTGGTGTCTGAGCAGGAATATTTTTAAATCTGTAAGTGCTACAGCACAACGGTGTAATTCAAGGTTCACAGCATTTTACAGCTCGTGGCCCACATGACCACAGACAAAACACTCCCAACTGGTAAAAATGCACTTATAGCAACATTGGCAGAGGAAATTAGAGGAGAAACTACACCGTAGCTTCATAAAGATCTCATAGTTGTCAAATTTAAAAAAAAATTGCGTATTTAATTAAAAAAAAAAAAGAAACAAGCAAAACAGTATGTAAAGTTGGTTAATAAAATTTGTAGTGACTAACAGTTTAAAAAGTGTTGACCTTTAGTAGAGTTAACATATCTGTTTCAAGGTTAAAGAGAAATGAACGTCTTCCTCTTGGCATGCAGGTATGGCGTGACCCCAGAGAACATCATCCTGTACGGGCAGAGTATCGGCACTGTGCCAACGGTGGACCTGGCAGCACGGTACGAGTGTGCAGCAGTCATCCTGCATTCTCCGCTAATGTCAGGACTGCGCGTGGCTTTCCCCGACACACGCAAAACCTACTGCTTCGATGCTTTCCCCAGGTGGGTCATCATACTGTGTTTACAAACTTTGTAATGGCTGTTTGATTTTTTTTTTCTATACAAAAGCCTGCCTTCAGGATTTATTCCACACACCCGATAATAGCAATCACCCAAAAACTAAAGTAACTAAAGAGTAGCAGCTTCGCCGTAAAGTTCTACTTAAAGAAAAGGAGCAAGCAGACTTGGCAGCAAAGCAAGCTGTAACATCCCTGATCCAGCAGTGCCGTTTCCCGCCATCAGATCTCAGACCAGCCATAAGAGAATACACCACAGAAGCCTGGCGTTAAGAATGGGAAACTTAGATTACCAATTAAATCTGAGATCCACCCTAGCACTAAAACAAACAAACAAACAAAAAACCACTGGGAACAAGCACTTTACACAAGCTGCCACATAGGGCACACCAGACTCACTCATGCCCACTTGCTGAAGGGAGAACAGGTTCCCACCTGCCCCTGCTGTGGATCAACGACTTCTGTCAAACACATCCTGTACTCATGTCAAAAGATGAACAACACAAGAACAATATTCTACAGTACAAACAACTACAAGCAAATCTTCACCTCAGTCTCCCCACAAAAAACTGCTTAAATTCTTAGAAGCACTGGGACTTTAAAACATCATGTATAAGATACGGGAAACCAGTCAAACCCTATACCCTCACAGTCAAACAAACGACACCTTAATCCCTATGTAGACAAGGAGATAAACAAATCCACCCCCACTCTGACTGTTTAAAGACCGAACTTATTGCTCAGCCCGAGCACCTGTACCTTTAAGTACCTTTAACAGGATCGAACAAATCAGTGTGACCTGTCTTGTCGACTAGTCGACAGGCTTCCAAGTGAATGTGGCTTCTTCAGGATCTGTTTCTGCTAGCAAAGCAAAAATAAACAAAACAATGGGCTATATAGGGCCCTCAGTGCCACTTACTCAATATTAACTTCTTGTTTATAGAATTGTTATACACCAATCAGGCATAACCTTATGACCACCTCCTTTTCTCTACACTCATTGTCCATTTTCTCAGTTCCACTTAC
>JAOVVH010000004.1:9551206-9565046 GCA_028566435.1 Scorpiodoras heckelii
TTTCAGGTGTTAATTCAACACTGCAATTATTAAGTCAGCATTTCAGGTGTTAAATCAACACTACAGTTATTAAGTCAGCATTGCAGGTGTTAATTCAACACTATAGTTATTAGGTCAGCATTGCAGGTGTTAATTCAACACTGCAGTTATTAAGTCAGCATTTCAGGTGTTATATCAACACTACAGTTATTAAGTCAGCACTGCAGGTGTTAATTCAACACTATAGTTATTAAATCAGCATCGCAGGTGTTAATTCTACACTACAGTTATTAAGTCAGCATGGGGGTGTTAATTCAACACTGCAGTTATTAAGTCAGCATTGCAGGTGTTAATTCAACACTGCAGTTATTAAGACAGTAATGCAGGTGTTAATTCAACACTATAGTTATTAAGACAGTAATACAGGTGTTAATTAAACACTATAATTATTAGGTCAGCATTGCAGGTGTTAATTCAACAGTACAGTTATTAAGTCAGCATTGCAGGTGTTAATTCAGCACTTTACTTATTAAGACAGTAATGCAGGTGTTAATTCAACACTTCAGTTATTAAGTCAGCATTGCAGGTGTTAATTCAACACTTTAGTTATTAAGTCTGCATTACAGGTGTTAATTGAACACTACATTTGTTAAGTCAGAATTACAGGTGTTAATTGATCACTACAGTTATTAAGTCAGCAATGGAGGATTTTAGGGTTTTATTGTGATTTTAGGGTTATTATCTCTACCATAAAACACCCAGGTTATATCCAGTATCATTTCTCATGCAGGTGTTTGCTGTTGTTTTTTTATCTAATGTCAGGTAACACACATGGACACACACACGGACACACACACACACACACACATGCACACACTCACACAGTCCTGTGATGTGATGGAGGTCGACTGTTGAGAGCTGGTCTGTATTATTTACTCCTAGCATTTGACTGATGAATACAACTGCCCGCTAGTCTTATTTGTGAAGTCTGTGGGTCAGGTTGGTACACAGGATCTACATATGTGAAAAGAAAATTGCATTTGGATCTGCAGTCTTTATGTAATGGTTATTCTAAATGCATTTGGTCAGCAGCTCTCAGTTATTAAGATCAGTCTTTGCTTTGCTGTGTAGGTTGAGGGTTCTTCCAGCTTTAGTCATGCCCATCATACTGGCACAGATCAGCCTGTGGAAGCACTGGCATCTGTAGGCTAAGAGCCATTATGTAGCTTTCACAATGCAGTGGGTGCACTTTGCCAAACCCACTGACACTCACTGGTGCCAGGGTCATTGGGATTGAATTGCCAAATTTGCTGTTATTGAGTTGACAACTGCACTGGCATTAAATTGCCAAAACTATCATCCATTGGTTTTCCAAGCCCACTGACATTGGTGTGCCAACCCTACAGATACCGGATTTCCAAAAATCCAACTTTGGTTTGCCCAGCCCACTGGCACAGGGTTGCCAAGTCTATTGTCATTGGGTTGCCATGCTCAAAGGTACTGGGTTGCCAGGCTCATTGGCATTAGGTTGCTCACTGGCCTTGCCTTTTCAAGCCTACCAGCTTTGGTTTGCCCAACCAACTAGCACTGGGTTGCCAAGCCCACTGGCATTGAGATGTTTGTTGTTTTTTTCTTTCAGTGTGAAATTGCAGCAGGCTGCCAGAAACAGATTTTCATTCCTCGTCCAGCAGCTACTAAATGGTGTGTGAAATTATCGAAAGTGGCGATCTTTTTCCCACACACTCTCAGAGCTCCAACTGTCATTCCCTCTAAGTTGTTAATTAACAGCAGAGGCATCTTCAGAATGAGTGTTTTAATGAAATTAGTGCCGCGTGCGTGCAACGGTCTGCATCCCATGCCTCACTAATGACTTGTGAAATCACAGCAATGCTGGTTTGCAGTCACCTGCTTTCTCTCCTTGCTCCTCTGAGAAGGGTGGACTGGAAAGCGGCACACAGAAGCAGAGAGTATTGTGGCTGCGTCTTATTCATATAAAGTAGCCCTCAGGCCAGTGGCAATTAGTTTATTGTAGGGTAGAAGGAAACGGAGCAGCGGCTGTAATTCTGCTTTTCCTGTCTGAAAGTTATTTTAGGCTGTACATTAAATACAGGCTTCACAGTGACCTACTTACGCACACACACACACAGACACACACACACACACACACACACACACACACACACACACACGCACACACACGCACACAGGTGGAGGATGACAGATGTCCCCTCATACCCTTACTATCCCTCTGAACCTTCCTATAATCCTTCCTGCTTCTCTGTTTTCCTACAAACCCACTATTTATTCTGTTTCTCAGTGTCTATATTTTCCCCAAATCCTACACTTTATGTTTAGTGTACTTGTTTTGAACTTGAGCTATTTTTAAGAACAGAACATGTGTAAGAAGTCTTTGTCTGCGTTGGGACTGGAATGAGATTCATGGCACAAATTTAGCTCCATGACTGAGATGATAGACATGAAAAAAAAAAAAAGCTAATGTTGAAATATTATTATTTATTTCCCAAGATTGTCAAGCAGGCTGACTTATGTTCACGTGAGCTAACAAGAACAGTGTGTAACAGGAGCCTGATAAACTCTTCTTCAATAATGCACGACTCATTCCAAACATGAGTGATACTCAAGGTTTGCGTATGCAACATGACTAAACCCAGAGGAAACCTTTGCTGCTCACAACAGCGTTTTCTTTGTCTCTTCAGAAAGAAATTATCTCTTATTTGGAGCTTACTGAATTCTGACCTGTTTCTCTTTAACCCCCTTAAGAGAATTAAGCAGCAAAAGATTAAATCAGTCTAAGCTTTGACAATTTGAGAATAACAGGAGAGATGCAAGAAAAGAAGGAGCCCTTCTTATCTTCTCCGTCGAGACTTGAATTTGATTGCTGAGACAAATTTCTGATATTGCACAGGCTCATTTATAAGTCAGTCAAGTTTTCTTTTGGATCTTACTGTTATCCCAGGAGCTGATTATTTCAGACAAATAAAAATCAGTGCGGTGAGAGAAAAACAATGAGCATTTAAAGATCTTGAATTGGGATCGGGCTTAGACGAGAGGAAGGCTGTTTCTCAGGAGCTGAATTTAAGAAGTATGAGAAAAAGGCCAAAATCTTAAATTGAGTTTAGGAGAGCACTAGGAGAACTAGGCTGGACAGAAAAGAGATCTTGTTTTGAATTTTCTTTTTTTCTGGGTAACGCTTCATACCCAGTGACCTGACCTGTCTATCAGTGACACCAGACATAAAACTGCGGCTCATGTAACAGCTCCACAGAACACACTAGTAGGAAAGTTCTGGTTGTCCTATAACCTATACATGATATCACAGACTGGCTAGAGTCACCTAGACAGCAAAGCCACTTAAGTTTTTGTGGACTTCCATCCATGTTGGGATTCAAACTTGCAATCTCCAGACTTCATAGCGAACACTTTCTGCTGCATCAGTAAGTTGCTAAGCATTTTTAAAAAATCATTCACTTTTTTTTAAAAAACATTTATTCATTTGGCAGATGCGTTTATCGAAAGAATTAATTCCGAGTCCAAAGTTGAGCAGTTGACATCTAAGAGTTTGGCTGCAGGGCACAATGCAACAGTGTCTCTCTGGCATTCAGGAATTTAAAATTAGAGCCTCTTAGTTGTAAGAACAGAACCTTAACCTCTTTGCCTCCATCACGTTCCTCTTCAGGTCTGTTGCTCAAAAGTCAGGTCCTGCTTCTGCCTCCCTCCTTTCCACTTTGACTCATTTCCATGCAAATGAATACTAATATGGACTTGGGACTATTGCCGTAAGCGTGAATATTGAAAGCAGGGCTGGAAAGTCACAGTGAATGTGTTGATTAATATCCGTAGGGGAGCTGCCTCCATTTGTGCTTCATTTTAAAGGCTTAAATTATTTTCCCTTTATTAAATTTTCAGATGATGATCAAATAGAAAAGGCTGCTAATGTTGCTTTCTGTAACAGAATAATTACATTCCTATGAACATGATATTTGTGTGGCGAGATGAGCAGCAGTGCTACTTTCTTGTCCGATTTAATAATTTAAATCTGTAAAACGGCAGGGCGGAAGGCTTCTGAAGAGGTGCCCAGGGACAAACACTAGCTATAAAGCAGAGGTGAGGGCTACTGGGCAGGAATACCAACATACGAAGAAATGTGTTCATACAGTGGAGTGAAGTGTTCTACGTACTGTTATATTTTCATGTATTCATTTAAATGATTTATCTGAAGCAGCATGACAGAAATAAACGTTAGCTTGGAAATTGGAGGGCCATGTTTCTTCACAGGGACTGACATCCACAAAAGTCCTGCCTTCCTGGATTCACAGGTACAGAGGCCATGGTTTCTTTGCATTGCTAAAAGCAATATATAAGTGAAGCAGAATCCAGTTAAAGCTGCAATACCAGGTTTTAGGTTTTTACACCAACACTGGGATTTGAACTCATATGCTTCTGGTCACTAGTGCTAAATCATAAGCTGTTGTCTCAGTAAGCAGCTGTATTTGAAGTAGCAACTTTTGTCACTTCTTCTCCAATAGCGGTACAAGTCGCTGCTTGGAAAAAAAAGGAAAAAAAATCAGCGGCATACCTCAATCTGCCTCCGAGAAAGCACGTACACACTTCTAGATTGGATTGCTCGGAATTGGAAAATGATGAAATCCGGCGACAAGTGAAAATGCATAATAAATGGTTCTATTTCTTCTGTGTGTTCTCCCGCAAGCAATTTGTTGAAACTGTGAAAGACGAATTGCTAGTCCCACAGGAACATATGACCCGCCTTATCACTCCACAAACGCCCCTGCGCCCATATGATAACTGCTTGACCTCTTATTCATTAGGAACTATTTAGAAAGGACCTTGAGTTCAGGCTGAAGCTAAAGCTGCTTTGTGCAGACTTTATATGGGTGTCGCAAACTAGGTGTTACAACAGCCTGGGCTCATTATCTGAGTACGGGAGGCAGGGATTGTACTTACCTCACGACACGGAGTGACGGGAATTCAGGATGGAAAGGAAATAGAGTGAAGTGCCTGCAGCCATTGTCAGCTTTTCTTTAGTGTTAACTTTCTGGAGGTCATGTGGGGCCAATTAGTCTGTTTTATGCCCAAGATATACCTGTTTTTGTGTGTATGTGTGTCTGTGTACGTGTGTACGTGTGTGTGTGTGTGTGTGTGTGTGTTTGCTTTTTTTTTTAACTGCTCTGAAAGTTAGAAAGGCTGGCGTGTTCATGCATATATACAGTACATGCATACATGATAAGAATGACCCCAATAAATTCCTTCAATCTGCTAACAAATTGAGCCGTGTTACATGGAGAGTGTCCGTGCCTGCACATCACTTAGCAACAAAGAGGCACCGAAAGTGGTGCCACTTTTGCAGGTGGATACAAATGTGCCCGTATGTCTGTTGCTCCCTTTTCCAATCTGCAAATAAAACCTCTGTCAAAACTGCACTAATTCAGTGATGCTTAAATCTTGGAGAGGCTTTTGGAAAATATATATAAAAATATATATTTTTTATTTACTCAAATACCAAAAAAGCTGGTATTGGAGACTATATAAAAAAATATCGATGATTAGGTGTGCAAGACTATCTCAAGTAACATCAGAATTCAATGCTGGGGCCTCAACAAACATCAGTGTGAGGACCGTGCAATATTCCCTCCAAGATCCCGTGGTGGACCTACCAAGTATTAACTGGTATACCAGTTTTTCTGATACTTTAGTGTATGTTATGTTAAATTATAAAAGAGCTTCTATTTAAGAGATTATGTTGCATGACAGTGTGCAGAATAACATGCATGTTATTCTGATCAGTTTCGCATATTAATAGTCCATGAAAGGTTGTAGTGTGTTGTACTATAGGACTAGTGTTTGCATGATTCTGATTAATCAGAAGGTGTTGATGAAGTCTGTGTAACTGCATGGCTCAGACTTGTACGGCAGACGCATCACATTTAATAACTGGATTTGAAGAATATGTGTAGGTTTTCTGTGTGGAGACATTCATGGAAGGAGTCTCCAGTGTCAGAGCTTTGTGGTAGTCGTAGATGGAGGATTGCTTGCATTGTCTTATTAAAACACAACAACTGGTAAGGGATAAACTGTTTATAGATGTTAGCCAAATGTAAGCCATTTTTAAAAACAGAACATTTTTAAGAAGTCTCATGTCTGCACTGGGCCTGGTACAAATTTAGCTCGATGACTGAGATGAACAGATGCAATAAGCTAATGTTGAAACATAATGTAAGCGTCTGGCACAATATTTATTTCCCAAGTTTGTGAAGCAGGCTGACTTACACTCACGTGAGCAAACAAGAACAGTGTGTAATAGGAACCTGATAAAAAAAAGTAATGCATGACTCGTTCCACATATCAGTGTTACTCAAGATTTTTGAACAGAATTGAACATGACTGAACCCAGAGGAACTGCTGCTCACAACAGTCTTTTCTTTGTCTCGTCAGAAATAAATCATCTCTTTAATAAGTGATGTTCCACGAAAATAAATAAAAATTACGATATGCCATTCTTTAATTAAAAAGAATTGTTCGCATAGGTAAATTGCTGTTGCATAAGTGGAATCAATCACCTGGGGCATGCTGCTCTAGGAAAATAATCAACTTTGGGATTGGTAACATATCCTGCCACCAGATTGATATAATTAAACTAACATGATGTGTCGTACTCTGATTTTATACTGTATTTATGAAGTAATTTTTTCAGTTCAAGCTTTTCATCTGTGATTATGCAAGCACTTATGTGATGATAGACATGCTCCAGAGTCTAGACGACAGTACCATGCTGGCTGAAGATGTAAAAGAAGCGACTATCAGCTCGTAGGAATGTGGTAAAAAGGCAATGGAATGACAAGCCAACATCTTTGTGTAGCACAAATGATTGATTGCTACAAGGAGGGCTGTGTGTACCCACACACACCTGCTTTGCCCCCAAAGGAATCGGTTTATGGTATGAACCTGTAATAATACACAACCTCGGGCTGCTTATTGACAGCTATATAGTGTCAGACCACGCGGAGTCTTTGAGAAGCACTGAAGACTGAGCCATAACTCTCTGCAGTACCTTCTGTTCAAAATAGGGCACTGATTACTGGAACAAGGGAGGATAATAATAATTACTCGTACTGTGCCTTTCTCTGGAGGATTCATGAAAGAGAAGATCAATACATTCAGACATCTCACCAACTTTAAAATAGGACTTGCTGCTTATTGCCCAGTAATGGTCATAGCTTCTCTTTTAGAGTCCTAAATAACATTCTTTATTCCACAAACCCTATTTCCTGAAAAGTTAGGAGACTTCCTTAAAATGCAATAAAAACTGAAATCTGTAATTTGTTAATTCACTCGAACCTTTATTAAACAGACAAAAGGAAAAAGAAAAGATTTTCAGTTAATTCTGTTTGTTAAATATAAACAATTTTAGAAATTGATGCCTGCAACACACTCAAAAAAAAAAAAAAGCTGGGACAGGGGCCCAGTGTTTACCACTGGGTCACATTACCTTTTTTAAAATGATACTTTTTGATCATTTGGGAATTACTAATGAGTACTACTAATTATTACAAGTTACTAATTGTCGCAGTTTTGCAAGTGGAATTTTGTACACTTGCTGTGTACAAGACTTGAGCTGCCCAACACTTCGTGGTCACTGTTGTCTGATTCTCCTCCTAATGATGTGCCATACATTTTCAATAGGAGACAGATCACGACTGCAGGCAGCCCAGTAAAGCACACACACACTCTATGTCTATGAAGACACATTGTTGTAGCTTGTGCAGAATGAGGCCTGCATTATCCTGCTGAAATAGACATGGAGTTCCTGGGAAAACACATCATCTTGATTGCAGCATATGTTTCTCCAACATACCAATATAAGCCTCCACATTAATGGTAACTTCACATATATATCTAGATCACCCATGCCATGGACACTGATGCACCCTGTGCCATCATAGATGCTGGTTTACCAGTAACAGTAACAGCTGCAAGGTGTTTTCTGCATGATTAACGTCAAGAAATGGGGGAAAAAACGATGCTGGTGAGGGAACAACTGTGTGTTGCTGCTATAGCATGAGTGATAGCCAGAACTAAATTGTTTCATGGACACTCCACGACATTACCTGTAACCATAAATAGTTAAAAAGGTGTTCATTAACCAATAAAAATGAATCTTGGAAAATTGCTGTGGTATAAGAGGAATAAAGCAGTTTTGGGACATTCTGTTACTGGAAACTGCTCAACACAACCGGACACATAGGCTCTTAAATAATTCCACCTTCAAAAAGAAGCATAAATAGAGATGAATGGATAAAGATAACAAATTGACCATTGTTTCCTTGTGAGAGGAATGGAATACCCTCTCTCCTCTTCCCATGACAGCGAGATTACTTGGTAGTAGGCACTTGTGAGCTAGTGTATACAGAAGATGACAGATAGCTCTTTTCTCTAAGTGTGTTGCATTGCCTTGTATTACAGTATGAGAAGCAGTTTGAAAAGATGCACTTCCCATGTCTCTAAGGAATCACTTTAATCTTTGCTCTGCCTGGTTAGTAACAGTTATAAGAGAAGGCAGAGATGGCCAGTTTTTGGGAATTGTCAGGTGACTAAACTGGGGATAAAATAGATGCTGGGGGTAGTTTGAGAAGAAGAGAGTCAATGAACTCCCTACAATGTGGTATTTGCTTCAGGATTGGGGAGAAAATATTGGTGTGCGTAAATTAGGCAAATGTAAAATGTTCTACCCTGCTAAAGGTCTCATGTCTCATGTGAGTATAATGAGTACAGTCATGATGACAGAATATGTGTAGTTAAATCTGCAAAAATGGTCCCAGTGTACCTGAGCTCACCCTTATGGGAAAGATGGGCACTGATTGAAACAGGAAATAGGAGAGGTGTGTAATAGACTCTTCTGTGCTGTTATCTCCCCCCTTATCTGCAGTAAAAGCTGGAGCATGGTGGAAATGAAGCCATATATCTGAACACACACTGACTCGCTTACAACAAGTGAGCAAAGGGGCATTTCTGCTTTATTTTGTGTGCGTTCAGCCTGGCAGTTTGCTGACGCAGTCATCCCTTTATATTATTGATGGCTATAAATGAGGGTCAGCGAGAGAATGACAGTTGCTGTGAAATTTAAAGCGCCAGTGATGTCACTCTGCATCTTTCTCACGCAAGATGTGTTCATTTCCAAGCCTTGCAGCATTAATCAGTGCGAATCGATCATACTGGGTGTTTGCACGGGAGGAATATTTGATCTGTAATCTCGCTTGATGTGCTGATAAACAGAGCAGCGGCAGGCAGACGCTCTGATTAGGAATCACAGTGGTGGAAGAGCTGAAATGCAAAGCAGTGTTGATTGTATTGACAGTGGTTCGGGAGATTTACGCTCTGGGATTGTGCTTTTGCAAGTTGCTACATGGCAAATGTTCTGCCTACATTCTGAGTACACCAGCTTTTGTTAGGAAGTTGGAGAGATGTGGAGCAGTTGAAGTTGATCAAAGGCCCAATGGTGGCTAATTAGTAGTGCTAGGATTTGGGATGTCTGGGCACATTCATTTACATCTATTACAATCTTTCTTTCTTTTTTTTTTTTTGTTAGAAAACAAGTAGATTTTGTACTAATGTATCCTCAGAGGACGTCTCTTGCAATGAAAGCTGTGCATGCCTTGTGAGTTAACTGTTAAGGCAACTTTGTGCAGATTATTTTTTTCTGGCTCAAAGTTAATGTAAAAATGAAAAATCTTAAATGTAACCTGACATAAATAGCATGGTGATACTGCAGTTTATGTGTTTCTGTGAAGTATCTTTAAGATATAGACAAAAAATAGAAAAAGAAAACCCTGTAGAAAATGCATCTTTAAAAGCATGCCTTCAGTATATGTAAGTCAGTTGGAGAAGAGCAATCAAATGTCCCTGTGTTCTGGTAAACTGTGAAAAACGAAAAAAAAAAAATAAAAATACAGATTTCGACCATCATTGACTTTCTCTGCCAGTACTATAAGTTGACATGTCTTCCTTACGTAAACACAATTTTTTAAATTTATTTTATCAACACAACAAAGAAATGTATTTTATTTAGGCCCTCACTGTTTGTCTGTAAACATCATGTCAGGTCAGGAACTAATTTTCTATTAAGATACAGGGCTCCACACATACATGGTTTAATACATGGCATAACCTGTATTACACGGCATATCCAATATTTATAAATATTCATTATATCTACAATATTCTCAAAGTCCCAAAGTCCAGTTTAGTATGAACAAATGTTATGTTAAATGTTATGGTAACATCTTCAAATGGAAGAAATTTGGGAACAAACAAAGCTGATACTAAAAAAACTTGATCTTGTTATACCCCACTCTTCTACCACAGCACAATGGACCTGTTCAAAAAGTGGCCAAGAATTAAATATGATAGTATTTTAGCTTCATTTTCGAGTCTTTAGCAAGCGACGGAGTAGCTACAAACATCCTGAAAAGTTCCGAAGCATATCAGAATCTTCACATCAATAAAGTTGGACGGGTTCTGGTGAAGATTGTAAACAAATAAATTTATATTGAATCAGATACAGAGCCATTATAATTATACTCCAATCAGCCATAGCATTAAAACCACCTCCTTGAATCTATACTTGTCCATTTTATCAGCTCCACTGACAATACAGGTGCACTGTGAAGTTCTACAGATATACACTGTAGTCCATCTGTTTCTCTGCATACATTGTTAGCCCCCTTTTAACCTGTACAGGACCACCACAGAGCAGGTACTATTTGGGTGGTGGATCATTCTCAGCACTGCTGGTCTGTTTGGATCAGGCACAGCAGTGCTGCTGAAGCTTTTAAACACTGTGTCCACTCACTGTCCACTCTATTGCACCCACCTACCTTGTTGGTCCATCTTGTAGATGTAACATCAGAGACAGTAACTCATCTGTTGCTGCGGACTTTGTGTTAGTCAACCTCTAGTACTTCATCAGTGGTCACAGGATGATGTTGATTGGTGGACTATTTTCAGTCCAGCAGTGACACTGAGGGGTTTAAAAACTACAGCAGCACTGCAGTGTCTGATCCACTCACACCAGTACAACACACACTAACACACCACCACCACCATCAACCACATTAGGGTCTCTGCAGTGCTGACACTCATCCACCGATCCACCGGGTTCATGACCACCGAAGAACAGGGTGAAAGGGAGCTAAAAAAATGTATACAGAGAAACAATGGACTACAGCATGTATCTGCAGAACTGCACCTGGAGTGGAACTGATTGGATGGACAAGTGTAGATACAAGCATGTGGCTTTAATGTTGTGGCTGATTGGTATATAATTATAGTTTAGTTCATTTTTCTTGTCTATTATGGCCAGTTTTTATAATTCATCTCTACAACAGCATTTCTGCTAAAATGCTCTAGGGCCAGTGATCATGAAACATCATATCTCTCAGGGAAAATCTATTTTTCTTGGGAGGCCTGTCGACTGTGACACTGTGACCCATGCCCCCAACCGGGCAAAAAGTACATTCTGTACCTTCACATGCATCCGTCAGATTTTTCAGTTCAGCAGTATGCACTTATGTGCTTCATATTTCAGCTGGTGACCTCTTGACCTGTGAGATCTGCTTATGGTGATGTATTTGGGGATTGTGCACGATTTATTTTAAACATAGACACAGAACATCTCTACAGAACATCAGTTTCACCAGTATGGATTCAGTTTAGCTTGTTTTGTAATTGGGTGCATATTTGATAGGAGGATAAAAAACATAAGTATAGGTTGAAGAGGCGGAATAACCCAAGCTCTAAAGTATCTGAGAACTGTGCCTTTAATCTTTCTACCTCCTTACAAACCTTAATGGCTCTTGCACTCATTGCATGGCTTTAAAAATAGAGTAGTATTTAAAAAAAATCATAAGGAATTCTGTTATATGCTGCTTATTGTATAAGTAAGTTAGCATACATACTACACTCCTCTGAATGTAGCTTGTCTTCAAACTTTGTTAGTGTACAGATCAAGTGAAGTCAAATTTATCTCTTCATTTATACACTAAACACAATATGTGCTAAGCTACTCAACTCAATTACCAGTGCAGGCACTGAAACTTTCAACACATGGCTCCATCCGTCTGTTATTGTCCAAAGAACTTCAGCATCAGATGACTGTCCTAAATTTATACACATCCACACATGTATTCCAGCAGCCTCCTTTCCCTGTTCCTCCTACCACATTTCATTCATCATTAAGCAAGTTTTCTGTGTGGATTTCATTGTCCATTTGAAAATTTGCAAATCATCCAATAATGGCAATAGTGTACATCTGTGTTTGTCTACAGTGTAACTTAAGCAACATGATTTGCACTGGGAGATAATAGGTCACACAGTGGAGGCAGCCATTAAAGGCGGATGCAATCTTTAGGATGCAAGGATTTTTGCCAGCAAGTCACATTATTTCTGTCTGCTGTCACATTATGCACAGCAGGAGTTAAAACCGTGACATGAAGAAACGACTGGGGATGTAAAATCAATAGCACTTAGCTGTCTGTGTATATTCTGGATTGTGCTTACAAATCATTATTTCCATTTGGAGTAAAGATAATGCATGCTATGAAATGAAAGAAGAAAAAAAAAAACTTGGGGGAAATCTGTGGTTAGCTCATATTTGCTAGAAATCTGACATGCAAGGTCAATGACTTCCTACTTTCTATTTGACGACTTCCTGGTACAGACTCAGATGGCCGGATGTATGTACGTAAGGAAGCACAAACAGCAATTTAAAAGTCATAGTGAACTGGTGGAAAGGGTCAACCATCAAAGAGGTAGGGATTGAAGAATGGAAAATGTAGTAGCAAACATATACTTATGATTAAAGTTCTCATTTCTAAAGTTCTGATGTTAAAACGAATAAAGGGTATGGCGGGTATTAATTACATTTAATTAAAAGACTGCATACAGAATAAGCCACATGCAATTAAACTTTTTTTTTTGGTCAGCTTTAGCTTCTATAACCTTTAGAAAACTGGCAGCATCACAAAACATGCTGGCGGTTTAAAAGTAGGCTGATTTTGTGCATAAATCATGCACCTGGCAAATCTGCCTATAGAGCGCAGGGCTCATTTATACTTGGGTTTGGGAGGAGGAAAAATATCATAGAGAAATGTGGCTGCTGAAATGTAATCGAACGTAGTATGTAATTAGTTCTCATCACCACCGCATTTTTTTAAAAACTGCTTTTTCACTTTAAGCAGTCAATACCCCCTCAGCATGTATTAGACGGGAAGCGTACTTTGCGTGTTGCCGTCTTTATGCTTTTATGCCTTCATTTTTTTGTGCAGAATGCGGTCAACTGCACCTGGAAATACACTCAAAGAGCTTAGTGTGGCTCAAAGCCACACCCAGTCAGAGCCATTATGATTTCCATAAATGCTTTTGTAGCCTGATATGCCATTATGAAAGTAGAAAATATGTTTGCAGAGAAGCAAAACGCTCCCTTCATCAGCTTTTGTGGATTGGAGTGAAGTGCATGCAGAGTCACTTCAAATTAAATGTAACGCTGCTGAAAGTTTGTCCAATTTTTTAATTAAGAAATGAATGTCCCATTTGATATACATTGATATTAACTGCTTTTACATGCATAATAACTGATATTAACTGCTTTATTCGCTTCTCAATTACATAAGTTTGATGAATTCAGTACTTTATTCTGCTTGCTTTCTACTCTGTCCTCTACACATTATAATAACCTGTCTTTATTCAAAATGACTGGAAGCATAGGAAAAAAGAGGAGTCATCATAAAGGGTGTAACAGATGCTCCTGATAGCATTTCATGTGTGTGTG
>JAOVVH010000004.1:9572297-9589036 GCA_028566435.1 Scorpiodoras heckelii
AGTCCAAAGACATGCATGTTAGGTTGATCGGTCACTCTAAATTGCCCGTAGGTGTGAATGTGTGCGAGTGTGTGTTGCCCATGCAATGGACTGGCGACCTGTCCATGGTGTACCACACCTTCACCCGATGAAGCTGGATTTGGCTCCAGCCCCCCATGACCCCGACTAGCTGGATAAAACGGAAGATAATGGATGAATGGATGGATTATTATTATTATTATTATTATTATTATTATTAATATTATTATTATTATTATTATCTACAAGAGAATCATAGGTCTGCCTCGAAGGTAGCCATTTTGTATGATCTGAAAGCACATTTGTTCTCCTGTGCTTTTTTCCTACATAATCACTTTATCTATTTTTATTGCAGCATGCCTTTAAAAAGATTTAATCTGCTTTTAATTGTTTAAATGTGTTGCAGGGCAGCAGAGTAGGTACCATCGCAGCCTCACAGTGAATTCTGAAGAATGAATGAATGTGTTGTTTGATTTGTACTAGCCTTGCCTTTTAAGGTGTGTGGCTTAAGGTCCGAGTATAGGAGTTTGGCAAGGTCATCTCACGAGTACAAACTCCTGAGGACAGACGGACACTGTACGGTCATTCTGCAATTGGAACAGCAGTGCACTTAACGTACTTGATGTCACCTGTTAGCATGACCGCACGTCTTCGAAAACGTCGGAGCAAATTTCCACGTAGCCTCTTTATTGATAAATTAACCACATAATGTCATTCTCACCTAAAAAACGTATAACTTCTTTTCATAACACAAAAAGTAGTATTCCAAAACTAGCTGTGAGTTTGCTCCTCTATCTGTCCCAAGTCCACACAAGTCACCTCCTGATGCATTCTTGATAATATGAGCAGAGCAAGAACACATCCAGGCATTTGAACTGTACTTGGCTAGATGCAGACTTTTGAATGGAAAAGTACCTGGGCTGCGACTGATGACGTTTCTCAAGGATCGAGGAACACAAGTACAGACAAGAATGCAGATTGAGAATGAGCTTATGTCAAAACTCAAAACATGTCTGAAAAAAAAAATGGAAATAGAAACAAAGAATCAGATAGGCTTTCATATTGTTTCTATTTTATTAATTTTACATTTTTTCCCCATACTTTTCACAAACATACATTCTCCATACTTTCAGCTTTTAGTGTTGGATTCTATAGCAAAGGATCGGAAGAGCAAAACGAGAAGGCCAACGGAGGTGCAAATGCCTCCCCGAAACAGCCAAATCGATTGCTGTATAAGTCTAACCCATTGCCATGGCACTGACCATGATACTGTTAGGATCGATATTCACCTGGGTGCAGAAAATAGATACACACAAAACTCTGCGTGTGACGACACAGAGCCTAAAGAGAGACGTCTTTAAAAGGATAATGCATTAATGTGGTTCAGAGATATAAAATCAATTCTCTTTATCTTCAGTAATGCATAAACAGAGATATTGATTTCTTTAAGGCTGAATCAGTTTTTGAACCTGCTCCCACTAACAGAATTTAAAATACAGAAAAGGACAACAAGTGAAACCAGACCCACGTAACAAACTGGTGCCAAATGTCTGCTCCTTTCACCACGTTTCCCCGAAACACACTTTGTTGCTATCCTTACAGTTATACTTTATTGAACTGAGCAATACCCTGATCTAACACTGAATTTTTACCACAGGATTGAGATTCTTACAGCTGCTTTTCAGACACTCTTTGTCATGCAGAAGATGCTAGAAAAGTACAAAACGCTTATAGCATTTATTTCCAGAGGCTCTTTTTAAGTCTTCCAAAAAGTCATTGACTTGCAGCCCATTATCAGGGGTTTTATGTAAAAAAAAAAAATTATGTACCTATTTTACGCTCAATGTAAAAGGTTAATTCCTTATTTCCTAGGTCCCAGTGTCCTCCAGTCATTCTCACTTAAGCCTCACTTTGAAGCAGTTCTTGCACAACAGATTGGCTGATGATAACGTACCATCCTTATTTTAGTGCTTGCTGCTGTCAATTCGAAATGTTGAGTGCATATTTGTTTGGGAGAAGGAGGTGAGTTTGGGCCCGTCTTATGATATAACTCTCCAGGGGATGAATCATTACATAAATTGTTTTGCAAGCATTACTCTGCATAGTCTGAGAAGCCAGCATACTTGTGCAAACTTGCTGAAGGAATGAGATGGCGAGGGGAAAAAATTACAGTAATTCAGAGCAAAGTGTAAATACCTTGGTTCCCATTGTTTTTTTTTTGTTGTTTTTTTTTTTTTTTTTTTTTTTTTGCATTTCGATTGCTTAGTCAACAGATACAGTTTTTAATTGGTGTGAAACTATAAACCATCCTGCATGTTTCGCTTCAGCTTCACCCCCTACATTCTTTTCATTACCTGGGTTTTAGAAAGTTCACAGAGGTCTCGCTTTAATTGGCCCTCAAGCAGTGGGCTGTGTGTTGAAATCCATAATAGAGTGTGCCACCTGCTTTCAGCCAGCACCTTGTCTCAACATAATTGCTCATGTTTTTGAATAAATGAGCCTCTTCCCACAAGGAGGGAACAACCTGCAGCTTCATGTAGCACGTTTTAAGATTTCTGCACTCTCAAAAATGCTCCGTAATTGAATGTATAGCAGTAAATGGCATGTGGATGCGTGCTGCACCAGCCCAGTATGAAAATGTGAAGGGTTAAAATCTATCTTATCTCTGTCTTATTTTGACTATAGGATATAATGACCATTATGGTTGTGTGTGGTTGCTTCCCGGAGAGCTGGAGTATGCACATAAATCAAAGTGAGCAACTGAACCTTTAAAAGGCTAAATAAAGAAGGACTTTAGGGTGTGATTTGGGTCTTTTATTATCATCTTCTATTTCCTGTATTGAAGCAGACCCACAGTAGAGAAATGGAACGTATGGAGGAGGTGAATTTGCAAATGACGAGTCATTTTGTAAACCAAGAATTGTGGTCAGAGACCCCTGCTCTGTAGTGCTGTTTGGATAAGTGGCACACAAGGATAAAGTAGGTAGGAGCCATTTCAGTGGCATTCTGAGAGATTGTCAGGGCAGGTAAATGGAAAAGCATCTACACCAGGAGCGTTCGTAAAATTTGTTAAGTAACAGTTACATCAAATTGCTTCTTAGATCTGGGTAATGATGCGCAGGTCAATCCATAACCCACACGCTGCATGGGTCGACGCACAGGTTCCGTGGATTTGGGTAAGCTTACTAGAAAAATATTACAGTTTCAGGTGGGGTGGGTCAAAAGGTGACACGACTAATTGCAGGTCTGGTTGGATCCATTCATGAATGCAGATTTTTGCTCTCATAACGGATCATGTGGGTGCGGGTATTAATAAACCCTGACCAGCTAAGCAGCTAACATGGCTGAATCTTTGATAAGAAGTTACTGTTTAATGCTTAACTTTTAGACATTAGTTTAATGCTATAAATAATTTGATTAGACATGATGCTTCACTTTGTCACTTTTGACTTGTGAGGACTGATCTGAGGACTAAATCTGGGAGCACGTTACCGTTTTTAATCCCACTCAGGGCCACTCCTGCAGATAGTTTAACCAATCCCGCCTGGTTCTCCAGTTATTATTTTTGTTTGCCCCTGCCTGCGATATGTTCTAAGAAACTTTGTTGGTTCTGTTCACCAAAATATGAACACATTAATATAAACCACCATGAATTAGATTCAAGATGAATGAATGAATAAATTTAAAGAATGAACGAATGAACAAATGAATGTGTTATATGCATCATGCAGATCATTAATCAGACCTGAAAAAAAACATTTTCCTAGCTTTCACTGTGGCTAGTCTTATTGTCCAGTGAGCTGCCATAAAAAAAAAAAAACGTGAATGTGAATGGACAAGCCAGAACTGTGAGCCAAGCTGGATCATTTTTTATACTATTATGGCCACCTTTTTTGTTCATATGTTTAACAGTATCAGTTTTAAGTGCTTTATTGATTTTCTCTAATCAAATCTGTGGGTCGATAAGGCAGCAGAATGGTGCAGGTCTCATTGGTGACAAGCTTCCACACACTACCATTTCAGTTAATGCAGTAATAATGTGTAGTATGAGCCTCTCAATCACTCAGAGTTTTGTGTCAGAGACCTTTATGACTTAATAACCTGCATATCTAATGTGAAACCTAGCAAATCCTGCCAAGAATCATTGCAATGCAATAGCAGTTATTACTAGTGCTGTTACGCGGAAAAAATTTTTAATCACGTTAATCTCGCGAATAATTTTTTAATTGCGCGTTAATCACATTTTTAACACACATTTTGATTTGTGTTGTACATGCAGGTCGGCATCGTAGGACCATTGAAAATGTTGTTGCTGTTTATCACTGGTCTATTATAAGAGAAACGACTGTTAAATTTTGCCTCATTATTCACTTGACTTCATTTGATAAGAGTGAAGTATTAGCGATGATTGATGTCTTTTTGTTATTTTAAATAAAAAAATCAGTTTTTGTCTTTCATTCATCTGATATACTGATTACAGTTGGAGTTTAATTAAAGGCATCGATTCGCCAATTAGAGTAACGCATCACATGCAACCAAAGAGTAACCAAAACATACATTAAAAAGTTAAAATACATCACCCACAGTTGATAAATGTTCCATCACGTTTATTTCAAAAGTGCTTACAGCATATAAAATGAGTCTGAACAGTGTTGTTTATCATGCTAAATACACCTGAGTGAACACAACCAATCAGCTGTCCGCTGTTGATGACGTTGCAGGGCATTTCAAATAGAGCCGTTTTAGTGACCGAGTTCCCTATGAAGTGTACCCAGTGTAGTGTGTAGGGACCAGGGATACAGATTAGGGACCATTGCGATTGAAATGCAGCCTAAAACGAGTAACGTAAAGGTCAATTACGCCACCGCTGGTTTGCGTAATTTAACACATTTTTAATCTTCGTTAATTTTTTTTGTGGCTTTAATTTTTTAAATCGCGATTAATTCTTTAACGCGAAACGCGTTCGTTAACACGTTAATTTGACAGCACTAGTATTTACATTTTCCATGTGGCTCACATGCTCAGGACACACATTCCTGAATCAGCCTCTTCCAGGTCAGGTAGAGCATCAACAGCACTGCATGATGTCATTTCCAAAGATATATACATAAACATCCAAAAATGTACCCACGTTCCATTTTTTCCTCAATCTTGCTATACCCATGAAACCACTCGTGCGCTCGGCAACAGTGTTCTCCGTAGGTGCAAACAAGAAAATGAGCTTGGGTGAGCAGAGTAACAGATGGTATCAAACCGTTGTGTATCTGGCACATTTTCTAAGTGGCTTCATAAAGAAACAATGAGCGCGACAGGTGGTAAATTCTCCAGGAAGCATGGGACTGTTTCCTAGTGTGTAGTTTTCCCAGGATATGATACCTTCCGGTTTCCTGTTACGAGATACCTCCTTATCTGTTTTCCATCTAGAAGATCAGAGCATTTTTGCATTTTTTTAATCAACAGGAGCAGTCATGCATTCTCCATATATTTCTGTTAAATATGAGATTCTTGAACATAATGTTACATGGTACAGTGTACAGGACCAATTGTGAAAACATTCATGTGACATGGTTGGAATTATGATTTTGTGAACACACCCGTAGAATACAATATACAACTTAACATATTTACTATATAGCAGCCTATAACAAATGGCAGAAACTAGTATGAGTGTAATACAAATAGCAATCAGAAGCCATGATGCTCAAAAAAAGTCTAAGCAGAAGTCATAACTTACCAAATAACACACAAATGGACCTCATTACTTGTGTGATTAGAGTACATACAGTATGTATATGGATATGTCTTCTATGCCCCACTTGACTGATCATTCATCTTCAGTAACTGGGTCACACTGGATCCACTGCATATCCCGAGCATAATGTACACTAATGTACTGGATGTGTACATTGGTCCTTTAGTTCAAGACCTAGTGGCAATTTTAACTAGCCAGTCCACCTGCTATCATGTTTTTGGAGGTGTGAGGAAACTGGAAAACACAGATGAAACCCATGTGGAATCTAGGAAAACATGCACACCCCCTCACAGGCTGTAACCTGAGCTCAAGATTAAACCAACAACACTGGAGCTGCGAGACAGCACCTCTGCCTGCTCAGTTATCCCCATGATATAGTAAGTTATATTGCTGTTATGGCTTTGCTGATATAAAACCAATTTATAGTTCAAGTTATTATTTGGATAGAAGAACTGATATCAGGATAAATAGCAACAAGAATGAGTAATGAGATGTTTGGCAGAAATGGAGACACTTGATAAGACTCTAAGCCTAATTCATTGAATGAAGAAGGGTTTTCATCCGACTGATGTATAACTGATGTATTGTTTTATAATAATTCAGTTCGGAAGAATGAAGGAAGCTTATTTTTGTGTTTTTTTTTTTTTTATTCAAATATTTCGCTCTCTGGTCGTCCTTGACTTCCAACTAAACAGCTCTGCTTCATGCAGTTTGACAGAAATGACAATATTTTGGACTTTGTTCTTTTCCTTGCACGGTTCCTAAATGTCTGAATCCATTCCTCTCAGAAAAAAATGGCCTAACAGCAGCCCTTAAAAACATTACTCGTCCTTCAGTGCCTTTTTCACACTGGCTTTTATTCCACTCAGATGAAAAGTGTGCTCTGTCTTAGTGTAGTTAATAACAGGTCTGGCGGCTGCACAAATAAGTAATTAAGCTTTTTTGTTGCAGCTCGTGCTTCAATGTGAAAGGGACACAAATGGCCCTGTCGAGGATGGTTGGCATCAGAGAATGAATATTCTATGCAAATAGCCTTCATGAGCGCAAGCAGGCCTGTCATTTCCTACTGCTGCTGTGTGGGTGCGAGTCTTTATGAAAGAGCAAAACAATAACAGTAATGAAGCAAATGTGCCAACAGACGAATTGTCAACAAGCTAAGATTAGATTCCTCCATGATCATCTGCACGGCAGTATGTTATCACCATACTGAACAATGTGGACGTCCTGCTGGCAGGAAGATGTGGGCGAAGTTGGCGAAATGAAAGAAATGTGACCCTGATAAGGACTGTAGGGAAGACTTGAACTTGGGTAATAATACAGTGCTGAAGCATAGCAGCAATAAATAACATACAAATTAAAACTGCACCAACAAGTGGCTGAAATTCCATTTTAGAGGCAATTAAAAATGCCCGGGACATCTGTGCAGGTTACGCAGTGAAGTGGCGTATCGATTGGATTTTCTCAAGCAGGCTGTGTTCAGCAGTGGGAGGTGCAGGTCATAGAATGTAGGAAATGATTGTTTTATGTTATTTATGTACATCGGTTTTCGTTATTTTCTTCCTATTTTGTTAGCTTTAGTTAAAGTTGCTCTAGTGAAGTTCTTACACTCCTAGGCAGTTGTTTTAGCACCTTAACCAACAAGGTGTATATGATTGACTCCCTGGTTGTTGGGTCTAACAAAAAGTTCAGTCTAATTATATGGATTGTAATATTAGAGTTACATGTTCTATATGAATAAGGATGCCCTACCTTTTTTATATCTAGAAGTATCACATGGAAAAGTTTTTAAACAAGACACTAAACTAGCTCAGTACAAAATGATTAAAATTAAGCGGCGTAAAAAAGCCTTTTCTTTTTTCTACTTTTCTTTTAAAGATTGCGTAAAATCTCTAAGCAGTTTCCGACAGTATTTCTTAATCCACTCCGGTTCCTGCCTTTCATTTCAGATTTGGCATTCATGTCAGTGTTTAACTGTTCTGTCGCTAGACTGTCATACCAAATTAGTGTTCTTCAGCTGAATACCAAACAGGGTTACGTGAAATTTCTGTTGATTTTACAGCACATAAATCCACCCACTTGCCCCCTCAGGGAAATGTGACATCGCAGGGACTCCTTCCTGTGGCTGAAATGAAGTGTTCCATTTGAGAAATGCCACATTCCCGGCTAAATGAAAGATGGTGGATGGGAAGGATGGGCTTTTTCTCCTGAATTTGATCATTTGGTGAACTCTTTCAGTCTGCTAGCCAGACTGACTCTCTATATAAATGAACTCTTTAGGCTACTAAAAAAAAGGAAAATTTAAATCTCACAAGCTGGCATATGATCAATTCTGGGCTCTATAAGAGACTCTGCATTTTTCCTCTACTATAATTTTCTTCTAATGTTCACAGACAGAAAGTAGGGAAAAAAATCCAGGTGCTGTGTGTTCAGGAAGCTCATATAATAAGAACATGAACCTGGGTGAAAACGGTCCATTTAGCCGTGGAGCCTCTTTTGTGTGAACATTATGGACAATTAAGGCGCCGTAATGTGAAGCCGATTCAGACCTGAATGAGACCTGATTGGGAATTGAAGTGTCGACTGATCAGCTCTCTTGTCCCTTCTATAATTCCTGTCGTCGTGTCGAGTCGATGAATAGGGCAGCTTTCCCAGAGAAATGCTTAGCCATAGGCTACAGAGCCATGAGCTGAAAATGTTGGACACAGACTGTACTTTGCAAATGAACTCAATTCCACAATAGTAGCTTTGCTAAAGGCTGCAGAGAACTTAACACTGACTGCCTACATTTCAAACTTGTAGAGTATGGGTTGCCACCTGATAAACAATGATTAAGTTGCAGAACCAGAATATTATTTTAGTGGCTGTAATTCAGCAACTCCACATTGCTAAACATGAACCTGATTGGCTTTTTGTAGTAGATTCTCTGTTGCAGGTTATTCAGATTACATGCATTTACGTAAATTATTTAGCCTAAGGCAGCTCGTTGGACCAGTGACTAATTACAGGGCAGGAGACATTAGTTCATACAGTTAGACCTTACACAGATTTTCATAGATTTTTCATTTTGTTCACCCTTTCGGGTCTGATGAAATGGCTTGTTTGAGAAAAGTTGATGATGAAACAATATTTAAGGACAATTAAACAAAGAAGTATGTGTTTATTTTCCCTGTGTACACTGAAGCACCAAAAAAATTGGTATACCAGTTTGTTTGTTGAGGCCCCAGCACTGAATTCCGATGTTACTTGAGGCAGTGTTGCACGCCTATCACGTGAAACGATTCTTGCCAGCCGACGCTGGTCACATTCACCCGGAGTCTTTTTACGGCTACACTGCTGTCGTAAGTTCGGGGTTTTGCCGGAATTCTTGTAGTCACGGTACACCCTTGAAATGCTCATACGTGAAAATCCAAACTTTGCTTCTACCTCGGAAAAACTATGACCAATCTCACGAGCTCCAACTATTCATCCGCGTTGGAAAATGGCAAAATCATGAAAACATGCCATTCTCACTGTGGAAACAATTCTAAAAGCTTCCACAGATGCCTGTCACTTTATATACACACTGCTGGACGCAAAAAATGACGTGCATAAGAACTTCTTTTGGAAAGTTTTGACCCTTTTCTTTTATCTATGTATTTTTTTTTCGAATCTCAAAGTGAGAAGCTGTACACTAGAGAAGCAAGAAAAGGAATTCTGTCTGCATTTCATAGACCTCATTGCTCAGTTACCCAAATTATAACTGTAACCTTCATCGTCAAGGACAAGCATTAACTTAATGTGCCAATTGCCATTAGGATCTTGGTCCTTTAAGCCCAAACTGAACAAGCCTAGGAGAAGCAATTACAGACTATCAAAGATAAGCACCCTTGTCAAGATATTCGTGCACTGCTGTCGAACAAAAATGTGAGTGTCTCAATTTACAGGTGTTTTTGCCCAATAGTGTCTCTTAGTGCCTTGAACAACCATTTGAATTTGACAGCATTGCCAGAGAATGACTTAAATGAGTTGAGTGAAGTGAGCAGGTTTAAAAGGATTAATCTTCAAACTCCTGCCAGTCTTCAGTTTCACAGAGCTTTTAAGCACCATGGTGCCTTTTCAAACTGTAGTTGTTAATGGGAGAATGGATGCAGTGACCAAGTTGCTTGGAAAAGGTGCATGTAATGAGGAGAAAGTGGAAGCCATTGTCACTCCACATGGAATGGCCCTCCATTCAGGTCATCCTCTGGGCTGTCTGTTCTTCTGTGACTCAGAAGAAATACTAACTGCATAAAAATAGGAATGCATAGCCAGTTATACACGCCAGAAACCCTGTGAACTGCTCAATACATCAAGCTTTAAATTGCGGGAAAAAAGATGATGTCCGGTTTTGGAAATATTGCCGGTTGTTGGAAAGCCACATGGTTCCTGTTCCCTCCTCTTCACCCAGTCTTTCCTTAATCCTCTTTATTCTTTTATTTCTGGGCCTGGAGTTCAGTTTATCATCTACAGTTTGAGCACCTGCTTGTTTGAGGCAGCAGCCTGCTTTGAGCTTTGATTCTCCTGACAGTTTCTTAAGTGTTGATAGAAGCACGTGTTGAAACAAGATTCTTAAAATAGACTCGTAAATCAGCGGACGATTTACCAATCCTCCTCCTCCTCCCAATAAAAGATCATCTGCAACAGCCAACAAGTCAGAGCGTTCAGAGGAATGACAAATGAAATCTTAATTTTTTTTTGTCCACATGACGTGCTGATTTATTGAGATGTTTGTGCTGTTTTTTGTACCCCCATAATGTTCCATTTAACACATGTTCTTATCACCTCTGACTGACTTGGTATGTGATAACATAGAATGGGAGAGAGAGAAGTCATGAGGCACAGAATGTGCAGAATGCTGTTAAAGGCTTTTAGCATGAACTGCCGTGAGAAGGAACATGTGTGTGGAACAGAATGATGGTCCTGGCAAGATAAAGCATGCTGCAATCAGTGCAGACTTCAGCCTAAAGTTGGATTTTTTTCTCTGCCTGGCTCAGCAGCACCCTGTTGTTAAACAGCCTACCCGCATGCTCAGTTTTGAGACTCTTGAGCACCTCACTTTTGCGAATGTGGATCTCTATTGGTGGCTGCGGCTGCTCCATTTGAGCTCCAGTAAGCTCAGTGTGAGATGAAGGGCTGAAACAGAGCATCTGCATGCCATGATCCCATATAGCCCTGCAATAAAGTAAAAGAATAGAAATGAATTCTAACTAAGTATTCATTCAATATCTACATTATGTTACAACTGGAAATGAAATGGACATAACTGTCACGAATCTAAATAAAAATAACCCTCAATAGTGAAGTAAGTAGAAAATGTATATGGTTTGCAAAAACACAAAACACCCCCTTTATGGCAAAATCTCTAATTTAGTTCCAGTGTAACTAGTTGCCATCAGAAGTCACGCAATAGCATGAATTAAAGTGCCACATGGCCTTGATATAGGTAAATGCACCTGTTCCTGGAAGTCCCCCCCACACTTTGTTAGAGAACATTCATAGAGAACAGAATAATGAGCATAATGAAGACCAAGATCAAACCAAATCCAGGGCAAGTTCTAGAAAAAGTTCAACCAAGCACCAATTAAATCCATTATTACAAATGGGAAGAATGTGGCACGAGCACGAATCTGCTTAGACTAGACCATCCATCAAAAGTCAGTGACATGGATACACAGTGCATTAGTCAGAGAATTTGAATGGAGGTCACCTGTGTGCCATATTATGAATTATTATGTGTAAATTCATGACACTTATTCCCAATTAAGTCCATTTCCATTCCAGGTTGTAACAGTGGGAAAGTTCATGGAGGTGAATATGCAACATAGTCTATCACTTCCTTCTTTCTACCCTTCATATCACCTCTGTACGTTTTTCAGTGGTGCATTCAGTCAATTATCCATCATAACCTGACCCTGAAACCTGTCCTTGCTTATGCTTTCATTACTTATCTTACTACACTCTCTTTCACTTGCTTCACTGTAAAATGGCTAATATATCATGGATTTCTCCTCTAAATGCTTTGGAGTATTACAAGTTTGTAAGGAGCAAGCCTGTCAGTGTCAGTGCTAGATTAATGGGTAAGCTCCAAATTTCCATCTTCCACATTCACCAGGACAGCCCGTTAACCAACCATTTAATGTATTGCATCAGACTTATAAATGGGAGACAGTTTGGAGAGAGGCCTTTGCATTAACCTCGGTCTCTTCTGGACATGAGATAAACTGTTTGTAACGGCGGAAGTTGCCTGTTCTCAATGTTCTGTGATTGACCAGGAGCGATTGATCAGGTGCTTGCTTGAGTTATTTGTAGCCATGTAAGGACCCAGAGCTTGAACAAAGAGAAAGCGTCAAGACACAAAAACATCCTCTTGTATGTGCACCATGCTTTTCTGGTTTACCAGATTTGTTGCACAACCAGATTTGTTGGTGATTCTTGGATATTCCGAAGTGCCTCAATCAGTAGCAAATTCTCATCGCTGATGGAAGCCCAACCAGCTAAGGACACAGTTTCACTTGTGATTGCTTGTTCTTGACACTGAACGTATGTCACTCTTTAATTTGATTGCAGGCAGTCATGGCAGGCTGATTGCACTGACCTTGATTCTTTTACTTGCATGCAAAGTGTGTACACGAATGTGCAAATGCTGTCACTTACTTCTCAAATTATTGAAAAGTATTCTTTGCATTCTGAAATGTGAGAAGGATGCAAGAGGATGGGAGCTTAAAATCATTCCTTCAGACAATAGTTTCCCCAGTGACTGAGAATCCTTTCTTACCAGTCTTTTATCCTGCTGACTTTAGGGCAGATCATTAGCATAACCTTGCACGTCAGAATGGAGTTCCACCTCTGGCGGGAAAGCGACCTTCAGCACCTGTTGATCATGAATTTACCCAACTTTAATGCAATGCTGTCAGTCAGGCATCAGTATCCATGACAAGCAGCTGGATGTTGGAGAAATGCCATGATGAGAGAGAGGTGGAACTATTATCCTAATTATGACGAGTTGTTTGTGATTGATGTGATATTCAGAATGGTGGAATGGTCATATTTATTAAACAGCATATGTCGTATGACATAAATAAAGTTCCTTTATTTAGACACCTTCCATGCATCTGTATGCCTGGCCTGTGTAGGAGGTGCGGCTTCTTTTGTGTCAGTCTCAATGAAGGATGCGCAGCCTTTTTTGTCAGTCTGAATGAAGGAGATAATGCTGTTGTACTCCTCCCTTTAAAACTGTTTAAACAAGCCTGCATTGTATTACACTGCACATTATACTGCAATATAAGCTTAGTATAACTGCTCCGAATTACATTAATATATTGAATCATTTCATCTTGGAAGGACAGATCAACACCATAAAACGAGCAATTTGTTAATAATTGCTTCATCATTTGTGAAAAAAGCTTAAGAAGATTGTTGACTCAGTACTGCTTTTGCCATACACGCATCCAAGTACTTGTTCTTGTGTGTCATGGATTCCTTAGAAATGCATTCATTAAATAACCCTATTTGGGAGACGCTTGGAGAATCACACATGAGCTATGAGTCACTGTCACAATTTTACACTCATTCATAAGAAGTCACTCCTTGCTAGTTTCCCCTTGAGGATAATTTAAATGTGTGCACTGACCCAGTTATTAGTACAAGCCTGTTTACTCAGGCCAACAGTTTTGGCTTATTCTTACTGAAATTCAATAAACTGCATGTGTATGGAGTTTGTGGGTATGATGTCATACACTAGCTATGTGTTGAAAGTGTAATTTTATGTAAGATATATCTTTCCTTTATTAGTCATACTATAAGTATATTTCATTTTTTTCCCCCGGAACATCCTGGCCAGGTTCTCTTGCTGTTATTTGACTCGCTGCATTCTTTCAGTAATGACACTGACATTAAAATATCTACATAAGCCAAACTCTTAAGAATGCATCTGTGACATCCAAGCTAGCATTCCTCTCTGGTCTATTTTCCCTCTCTCTCTCTGTGTGTTTCTCTCTTGCTTGTGTGCAAATTGTGTAAAACTAAAGGTAAAGGTTTTATTGGGGTAAATCCAGTAATTCAAAAGCCGGGTTCAAAACACAGGCAGGCAAAATTAAAAAAAAGGACAATCCATAATCAGGAACCAGAAAACATACATGGGTCTAAGTCAGAAGAATACAAAACTATGAAAGATGGAAACCAAGGATGTGATGAAACAAAACCAAACAAAAGTGAAACAAAAGCATGCTAAGACTAGGACAAGAACAATGACAAGAAGAAGGATATTAAAAATAAAAGCAAACAAAAACTAATACAGGACAGGTGAATGCAGTTGAGTACAGAACAACAATGACATGACAGGGTGGAGACTTCATCAAAACAGAAAGACATGCGGCATAGAACGTGCGTCTACATGGAGAACCCAGTACAAAACACATGACGTGAAATGGGAAGCTCCGTTCTCTCTGAAGAGGTAGAATTCATGCTAGGCATCAATGCAGAAGAGAACTGAAGCAAAACAGAGCTTATGTGGTTAGAGCTTAGACTGTACAGTACTGATGCTGTTGTCATATTGCACTAAACAGGAGCTGCGTTGGTGTTGCGCAGCAGTTGCTCAGTCACTCGCAGCAATGTCCAGTGTCAGTTTTACTGATTTGCTCTAAATGTCCTGCAGCACTCTTTCTGAAGCCTACAGTCTGTCCTGTGGCATTCTTGCAACAATGTCTTGGGACCGTGGTTGTCCTGTCTGCCCTGCCTCGATTATATTTCTACAAATTTCTAAGCAAATACAGGATAAGAAAATGTACTAATGTTTGTCTTTTAGATCAAATTGTGGTAAGTAGGCTGTACGTACTAGCTGAATATTTTGCTTTATTTTCTCTTTAAATGAGCAGCAAATTGGACATCATGGCTCTAATGACAATAACAGTTTTTTCCTTACTACCCTGGCCAGGATGTTTGACTTTGATCCATTCTTTCCCTAATAATCATCATAAGCCAAACTCTTAAGAATACATCAGCGACAACCAAGCTGGCATCGTCCTCTAGTATATTTGCTCTCTCTTTCTTTCTCTGTAGCTAATGATTACGGCATCAGTGTGATACTGAACCGATATTTATAATCAATATGTTTGCTTTACATTTACATTTATGGCATTTGGCAGACACAATTATCCAGAGCGACTTACAGAACTGCTTTGAAGTCTGTATCAATAAATACACTGAAGTACCAGAAAAACTGGTACTGGAGCCTGTGCAAAATACATTGCAATGCCATCTATGCAAGTCATTGACTGCATCTGCCAGTGATGGGTCATAGCATTTCAGAGGTAGAAGCAAAGTTTGGATTTTCACGTATGAGCATTTCAAGGGTGTACCGTGACTACAAGAATTCTAGCAAAACCTCGAACATACATGACAGCAGTGTGACCGTAAAAAGACTCTGGGTGAACGAGACCAGCGTTGGCTGGCAAAAATCGTTTCATGCGATAAGTGGGCAACACTGCCTCTAGTAACATCAGAATTCAATGCTGGGGCCTCAACAAACATCAGCTTGAGGACTGTGCAGCATTCCCTCCAAGATCCTGTGGGGGACCTACCAAGTCTTAACTGCTATACCAGTTTTTCTGGTACATTTTAATTAATGATGTCTGGTTTGACGTATTTGGTTTAAAAGTATTTCATTGACAAGTTGGTCTATTTTCACTTTGGTTAATGGTTTCCTACATTATCCACAAATGCCATTCAGCTGCCCAGTGATAATAGTACAGAGACAGAAAAAGACAGATACAGAGGTGTTTTAGTGCTTTAGTTTGTCTAGCTTCCTCACCTCCACATCTGTACACTCTGCTCAAAGAGCTAAGGTTGCAAAGCCACTATTGCCATTGTGCTAGTCCAGTCATGGGCTGCTAACTAGCCAACCTGGCATAATACAGCACAACTACATTGTATATCTATGTTGCATTCAAGAAATTGGAGTGCAACATACTTTCAAATTCTTTATTTCTGTAATTGAAGCTGCTAAGTGCTGAGACACACTAGCAATGAGACAGTGACAGTTTCTACAGCATCTTCGGTTGTGGTCCAAAACACAGAGTTAACACAGTTAAATCTCAAAGTAGTGAAAGCCCCTACAGCTTGAAGAAGAGAACCAGAACTATTCAGTTGAAATGAACAGAGCAGTGTGGTTTATTTTCCTTTGATTTGTGACATCTGTCAAAATGCATTAATCAAGCCCTCTTAAACCATTTTAATGGGATTTGCATCAATTACATGCACGGCTCAGTTTCATCACTGCACTTTCACTCGTATTAACTTTGCAGTTGTGATGCAAATTCAGACAACTCATTTGTGCATATTTTTTGTTCTGAAACTGTCGTATGATTTCGGAGCAGTGAGGTTTCATCCTTGCCTTTTCCATTTCATCACTCTAATTTCTCATTCTTTCATCGTCTGGGTGAGCTTTTACTGCTAAAGGGACTTTTTCATAATGAGGACCGTTTGCTGACAGTTTTCTCACCGGTTTCCATCTGCACGTTTCCTCACGGTGTGAGATTAAAGCAAGGAAGGTGGTTAGGAAAAAAAACCTTTCTTCCACACATGGATAAACCGATCCTCTATTCTGCACAGGGGAAGAGGTTATAAATCAGTTCTTGATGGTGGCAGAAATAAAAGACTTTGCCTTCAGCTGAGGCTGACAGGTGTAAAAGTCTTCTGCAAAGAATATCACACTCTGTGTGTGCTTGTTTGTGTCCATGCAAGTGAGAAAGAACCAAATGTCAGGAATGAGAAAATGCCTATATATGTGTGTGATCAAGTGGGCTTTAGTGTCAGTATGGTCTGTTTGCTTTCAAGCTATTTGTGTGTATGTGTGTGTGTGAGTGTATATAAATATATACGGGGTTAGACAATGAAACTGAAACACCTGTCATTTTAGTGTGGGAGGTTTCATGGCTAAATTGGACCAGCCTGG
>JAOVVH010000004.1:9611733-9622333 GCA_028566435.1 Scorpiodoras heckelii
TTATTATTATAGCTTCTGTAGCACAGATTGCTGAAAAAGTTAATGCTGGTTATGATAGACAGATGTCAGAACATACAGTGCATCACAGCTTGCTGAGTATGAGGCTGTGTAGCCGAAGACCGATGTAAAAGAAAACACGATTCACCAGGCCACCTTCTTCCATTGCAGCATGGTCCAGTTCTGATGTTCATGTGCTTATTGTATGCGTTTATGTTGATTAGTGTTCTGCTGGGAAACCTTGGATCCTGGAATTCACGTGGATGTTAATTTGACATGTAACACCTACCTAAATATTGTTTCAGACTAAGTTCACTCCTTCATGGCAGCAGAATTTCCTAAAGGAAGCAGCCTACTTCAGCAGGATAACACTGCAATAATTGTTCAGGAATGAGATTGAGAAAGATGATAAAGGGTTCAAAGTGTTGATTTGGTCTCCAAATTCCCCAGATCTCAATCCGATCAAACGTCTGTGGAATGTACTGGACAAACAAGTCAGATCCATGGAGGCCCAACCATGGAACTTACAGGACTTAAAGGATCTGCTGCTAATATATTGGTGCCAGATACCACAGAACACCTTCAGAGGTCTTGTGGAGTCCATGCCTCGATGGGTCAGAGCTGGTAGGTGGCCCAAGGGGGACCTACCCAATATTAGGCAGCTGGTTTTAATGACATGGCTGATCAGTGTATCTTCCTACTGTATATATTAAACAAAATTTTAATTTGAATGTGTCAAAAGAGCATATTGTGACACAATATAAGTATACTGATATTACTATATCATCATAGCACCCAGTCTGGCAATATAATGAGAGAATAGCAGCTGTTATTATCCTCATGCTGGCAGGAGAGGCTCATCAGACATGAAGCTTGTCGGAAGCGAGATAATACATTTCCAAAAAACATTCTGTACAACGGTTACTAAAAGGCTTGGAACTAAATCACGTACCTCCTGTTTGCAGATGAAGCCGATTTTACATCGGACATGTCTCAACTGCTCCGTGACACTTTCACTTTTACTCTGAGTGCTGCTCTCATGTGGAGCGTTCATGGCTTTGTTTTTATTCACTGCTTGTAAATATTATGCTCAGCAGCACACAGTGTGAATTTGAAAAGATGCCAGAACATGGGCAGCTACAGCTAAATAAGACTGAAATACTCAGCTGACATCCAGTAAAGCGTTTTTTTGTGCCTCTCTGTTGATACCATTACACAAACACGTCACTCTCAGCAGAGATGTTTAATTACAGTGGAGAAATTATACATGATTAGCCCACATTAAGTACAATGCACATCCTTAACTGAGATGACAAATTTTCATCACTTAAAAGTTTAATGCAATTGAGTGCACCAGTTTTTTTTTGTTTTTTTTTAAAGACGCTTTTCATGTGTCATTTGTAAGTGAAAAAAGATCATCAGGATCAACAAGGATCAAGTAGTTAAATAACACTGTAACTTCCTTTTGAAGTGAGTAAGGCTATAAACACTTTAGATGTCCTTGCCTGTTTAGTGTTTAGTTTCTCTGAGGAGCTGAGGTTAAAATGTTTGTAAAAATGGACAATGTTAGCATTTGACCAGACGCAGTGCTCTTAATTGGGTGCTCGTGTATCAGGCAGCACATTGCCCGTAACTGCCTGTGATCTGCAAACTCCTGATTTTCTCTACTGATTACAAATGCAATGATTATGCTCCGGCAAGACAGTCCATGTCCAAGTCTCGTAGCAGCTGCCTCTCGGTCCTTAATAAATTCTATGCAGCGCAGAGCGACTGTGTGAATCCCAGGCCGAGTTCGAGACCAGATTTAATAAATGGGAGCAGATGGTTTTCTCTCCGATGTAGGACCCCTTCTGCACCTCTGAGAAATCACAAGACCTAATTTAGACCTGTTTAGATGCACTGCGAGTTTCTGTCTCATTCTTGCTCTCGTTCAGTAATGGACTAGAGAAGGAGGCGTGGCCTGCGAGCCTGTCACTCCCAGAAAAGGAGACATGGCCACATCCACTCCTTGAAGCACATTTTTCTGAACTGTTTGCTCACTTAATACATCACATCACATCGAATCATATTGAACTGTTGGATGCTTTAAATGTGTCCTTTCTTACATTGGATCATAGATCAGTATCCGTATCATATCTTTCTCAAAATAAACTTATTTTCCAATAAGAATCAATATTCTTTCACTTTCCGAATGCGTTATTTATATGAATGCGGTCTCAAAGGTTTTAAATCAGTAATATGAGCATGTCTCTGTCATTGTCTCAGGAATGAAACCAAAAATCACCCCTGAAACAGTCTTCCAGAAAAAAACTTACTCACTGCTATGCGTGTAAAGTTCTTCCACATATTTCTACCTACCGTTAAATATTTATACCCAGAGTGAAATCAAGGAGAAGGCAATAAGAAATAATAGATGGGGGCTTCTACATTTTTTTAAGCCACACACTTGGGCATGCACCGTCACTGAGACATCTTAAAGACTGGCAGTGTGCCAGGGTCTATTTCATGTAATACATATGCGATAATCCTGCCATGGCCAAAGAAATATTGCTCATACTCTAGCTGACATACTGCTCCAAGAACCCAATTTCCATATTCTACTGGTACCCTAATGACTTTCCTCAAAGAATGGATGGAGGGAATAGAGACAGGGGAGAATTTTAGAAGTACATTAGCAAGTCAGTAGACTTCAGTAAAAAGAAGGGTTTAGGGTGATGTGAATGTCACATGGTCAGGTTTGTAATTGGCTGATTAGATTTCACTTACGTGATCTGTTCTTGTTGAACAAGAGACGCCTGTCAGTCAGCAAAATTGCATTGTGCCTCTAGCTCGTCTAAGTCTGCCACTTTCCCTTTTTCTATTTCTTTGTCCCTCTAAGGGGACATTCACACCAGGGGGAAGATGGGAAAATCTCCCACTGTAATTACCCTTCCTGTCCACAGATACTTGAGACAGCCATCACACTTATGCCATTATGATTTAAGTGCTTGCCTAAGAGAGACATCTCACTCACTTCTGCTATTTAATACATTTCTTTATACCACAGCGCTGTTGTGTTTTCTAATCTGATTGGTCAGAATGTGTAAATTAATTTCCTCTTTGCTAATAGCATGGCTCTTACAGGAATTCGGCTGTAGTTCGGATCGTTTCTACGGTAACAGCTTACACAGGGATTTGTACAGAGGATGTAAAAAAAATGTATGTAATTGTTGATATGGTGAAGTGTTTTGTGAGGAGGCACGATGCTAATGTTTCATTAACTTTTTTAGAAGGAGTCTCCAGTGCCAGCACTTTGTAACACTCAGAACTAAAGCTGTAAATGTACCTTTTCTGACATGTTCAGGACAGGACTTTTGCAGTTTCTTGGTAACATGACACACAGCATATTTTTGCGCTGTTAACTTACAAATAGGATAGATGATCATGGATGTTCCACAACATTAAGCATAACTGTAAATTGATAATAAAAAAGTATGATGCCTCATTCCTTGATAGATACAACATTGTTAGATTTGGCAAATGGTTTTATTGGAAAATAATTGACTTTAGAATGGGATTAATGCCTCAATTTTGTGATTTCTATAAAGATTTTCCTATTTCTTACTTATATTACATGTTTTACAGTATTTCAGCAGTAATACTTACAGTTTTTCCTCCTATTTCAAAATGGCAAAAAAATAGTATTAAAGTTACAAGAATAAACTGTCTGTTAAAATGTCTTATCTGATTTAGCAAAAAAAAAATCTGTATAAATGGAATTCATTTAATATCTATTTTTAACAGCATTTAGATGACACTTTTAACAAGACTAACCATAAAAACACAGTATTCCTTATTGTGAAAAGTAGCAGCATTTTCTGTAATGAACATGGTATAAGAGTATAGTTAACCTACATTTAAAGAAAGAAATTGCTTTTATTTTGACAGTTTATTAATGTATTTAAATAAAAAAAAATACTATTGTTTTTTGCAACACTTCTGACAGTGAATGTAAACTTGGGCTTTTGAAATGTAAAATTTAATGTGTTTGGTTTATTTTATGTGTAAAGTGTTCTTAGGTTTATGGTACTGTTGATATGGTATTACAACAGCAGTAGCTAAGCTGTGGGCTTGTGGTTAAGAAAACAGACTGGTGAGCAGAAAATTGTAGGGTCAATCCCCAGAAATGACATAACATAACTGAAGTGCCACTGGGTGCCAAGTACCTGACCCCTCAACTGCCTCCAATCACTTCACTTTACTTAAGTTTTTATTATTATTATTATTATTATTATTATTATTATTATTATTATTATTATTATTATTATAAATCTTATTTAATTTTAGATGTTAACTATGGTAAAGATAATTACTGTTTTTTTACAAACATTTTCTGGTGCCCAGGCTGCCAGAAATTTACAGTTTTTTTTTTTTTTTTACAGTGTATGGTAAAGATTATTGCTGTTTTTTGGGTTTTTTTAATAAACATTTTCTGGCACCTTTTTAAAAAATATATGGCACCTTTTAAAAAAAATATATGGTAAAATAATAATTTTTTTGCCCTGCTGCCAGAAAATTACCATTTTTTAAAGTGCTTGTTTACATACAGAACATAACACCCTGTCTCACCCTCCACATGTTGATCTTCTGATTTTTATAGCAGACTGTGACACTGCTCACATTACACAACCATTGAACTTGTCAGAATTTCCTCCACCACTGTTGATCATTTACCCTTTTACACTGTCCAATTATCCTATGATATAGACATGATTTTTAAAAAATTGTCAGTCACAGCAAAACTGTGCTTAGATTGTACAGCATATATATGTGTGTAGCCATCTATCTACCTGTCTCTCTCTCTAAGTTATATATAACTCTCTGACTGCTTTGTCTGTCTCTCTTTCTGTCTCACTATGTTCATGTTCTTTGACCTCAATACCACAATGTTCTGTATCAGTTTTTGCTCATCTGCTATTTTCTTTTGTCCCCACCTTTCCTTATCGGGCACTGTGTCTCCAGGCACCCGTGGACTTTTATTACAGTGAAAGGGGATACGTCGTCAGTGGTGGAAGATCACGCAGTTTATCAAGGTGAACCTCTTCATGAATTCAGTCAGTGGAAAACAAATTCTGATGACATTTACTGAGGCACATTTGCTAAAGCTGACATTGCTTCTGGTGTGTGTGTGTGTGTGTGTGTGTGTGTTTGTGTGTGTGTGTGTGTGTGTGATTTTGAAATACAGGAACCAAGGCATCTTCAGAGGCTAGGAGCTCCCGTACTTTCCACTTGGGTTATGGAGAACACTTCGTCGTCACCACTGTCAGTCAGTGGGTACAGGGTGAGAATAATCCACTCTATTCTCTTTTTTCTCTCCAAGTGTTTCTTAACCATTGCTTTTTAATTAGACATTGACTTTCTTTTCCACTCCTTAACTTCAGAGCTAATGGAAAAGATTTCTTAAAGTTTGATAGAGCGGTAAATCATTGTTGGATCTGAACACATTTTCTCCCACTGTTCTCCAATTTATTCATAGCTGAGTCTCCCTTAGCTATGGATTTTGAATCAGAAAGGCTGGTGTTTTTTCTCTAACATAATCTGAAGCTCACCATTATTATCCTTTCAAACTGCCACTCATGCAACTTTATAGAACAGCGAAACATGCTTTGAAAGAGTGTTATTTGGCATACATTAAATAATAGAGGCCAGTCATTGACTTGGATTGTTCTGACAGTTAAGCAATAAAGGCTTCCACCCAAAGAGCAGGTCTATTTATGATCTCTTTGACTCCTGGCCGTGGATGACTAACATTATCAGGATTTGAGGTTTTGATGTTTCACCAATCGGACATAGGAGACAGTTATAGGGAATGACATCAGATTATAGTTATTAAATTATTCATGTGATTCAAATATTTGTACATTAGAACAAATACAGTATAATGTACACCAGGAGTAATCAAATTGGGGAACTGTAGTCTGGAGATGGATCCAGCAACATATTTAGGTGGACTGCACAGAGTGCTTAAAAAATATCATAAAGGCCATAGTTCAGTGATTATAGTTTTTTTTTTTAACTGAGCCAGTGGCTTTTATATGTATATGTAGATCCTCTGTCACAGCTTATCCAACCCTATGCACTTATATATGTAAATTATTCAGCCGAAGGCAGCGCTATAAAGAAACGCTAGAAACAAATTGGAGGTTTCACAAATGTTTATAGATTTTTCATTTATTTTACCTTTGCTCATCTGATTAGAAAGGGGCGGAACGGTGGCTCACAGCAAGAAGGTCCTAGGTTCGATCCCCAGGTGGGGTTGGTCTGGGTCCCTTCTGTGTTGAGTCTATATGTCCTCCCCATGTGCACGTGGGTTTACTCCGGGTACTCCGGTTTCCTCCCACAGTCCAAAGACATGCAAGTTAGGTGAACTGGATACACCAAATTGCCCCATGACTGTGTTTGAAACAGAGATGAAACAATATTAAAATTTCATATCACGATTATCATGACCGCGATTATCGGTATTATCGCGATATTGTTCATATGTGTTGAAAAGTTAAATAAATAAAAAAATAAATACTGATTGACAAACTAAAACTTGTTTCACCAACTTTTATTTTAACACAAATAGAACTGGCAGCAAGATGCACTTTTTGTTTGCATAAACATAAAAAAAAAATAGTCAATACATTTGTAGTATTACTTTTGTATTGCTTACAATACTTGCAGTATTCTGTAAACAAAAAACTCTGCAATAGTGCATCAGCACTGAGAAAAAACACTTTTCCTAAAAGCGGCACACAGCATTTACTCGCGCAAGGTCCCGTCTCAAAGCACAGTATCTTCCCTATGTAGTGCACTTTGTGGATCCTGAAATAGCAGATCCTTCACCCAAAGAGTGCATGAAGTGTTCGACTTAGTCATCTATAATCGACACTAACAACAGGTTATTCCCTATTTAAAATTTAACTGCTTGTTAATGATGATTGTGTTTGTTTGAAAAGTAGCACACTATATAGGGGACACTGAGTGATTTGAGATACTCCCCTCAGAACGTAAACACGAGAGCGAGAGGAGAAAAAGGAGCTTTTGCAGATTAAATTTTTTGCAGCGTCTCGTTCCAGAGCTAGTATGACTGTTAACTCGGAGCTCATTTTGGAGACACTGCTCCACAGAAATGTGTGAAAAGCTTTAGTTTCAATTCACCAGTGATTCACAGAGTGCTTTCTTTACACTAAAATCTTCAGTTTATATTATCAACGAGCCATAAGCACAAGTTAAACCACAAAACCATGATATTTCTTCTATTTCAAAGTCCCCACAGACTTCTACGTTAAAGTTAACTTACCCTGCATTCTCTAAAAAGTAGCGGGTGGTGGTCATGAAGATGACCCATAAGGTTTGATGTGTTGCCCCCTTTCGCTGCTATTTTCTTTTGGCATGTTCTGGTGGTCATCTTCAAATAACTTTCCTTCTGCATTCTTATAAAACCCAAAATATGACCATACTTCAGACTTGGTCTTCTTAGAAGGCTGAAATATCTACACACACACACAGCGCTGCATCCGAGGGAATGATTCTGCCTTTGTTTGACTCTATACAATGAGTTTTTCACTCTGCAGTAATCGACGTGCTTTTAACGATACTTTAAAGTTCAAACAGTACTACTAAACGTCATTAATTTTACCGCGGTTTACCGTAAAACCGGTAACTGGTTTCATCTCTAGTTTGAAAGTTGAACTTGTGTACTGAAGAAAGACTTGTGTATTGATGTAACCTTGTGCTTGTCTTGTATAGCCACCGATGCTGAAATGATGTTAAAAATCTAATAAACATCAACAAAAAAACAAACTGATTAGAAAGCATTGCTTGTTTTAAAAAGTTGACAATGGATGAAGACGTATGCTTTAATTCTCCTGGCTTCAAATTCAAAACAGATCTGAGTCTATGGTGCTGTTCCAAAGTGGTCATCTGATATGCTATATGATAAAACAAATATAACTGCTTCATAAATAACTGTCTTATTTATAGCCATTAACTAAATATTTATCACTCAAAGCGTGCTGACATTCAGTCGTGTCAGTTGCTTATCTAGACTTTTGTAAGCAAGGAATTTTATGTACTAGGTCCGCTGTACATTTTAGTTGAGCCCTGCTGTACAGGAAACGTGTAAATCATATAATGAAAGGGGAAATCTGTTACATCTGTTGATCCAAAATATTGAAAGCCATTAAGACATTGGACTACTGATCAGAAGGTCATGAGTTCAAATCCCAGCACCACCAACTGCCACTGTTGGGCCCTTGAGCAAGGCCTTTAACCCTCAACTGCTCAGTTGTATATATGAAATAAATGTAAGTCACTCTGGATAAGGGTGTCTGACAAATGCCATAAATGTAAATAAACCCTTCTTGCTGGTTTCTGTTTTAAATCTCACCTTAGAAAACCATATAAATACTACACAGTGGTGTGGAATATGGCCACTGAATAAAGTGAGAGAAAGAGCAAGATTGAACTGAATTAAACATACAGACTGCAAACTTGCAGTAATTGAGATATTGAAATGTGTTAGTTGCAGCGCACCGTATGGATGAAATTTGGTGTGCGTTTAAAGAATGTGGTGCTGATGTGGAGTGTGAAAGTTCATGAAGTTTGAGCCGTTACATCACAAGATATTTGCTAGTGAAATGCTAGAACATTTTTATTTGAACATTATTCACTAGGTGATGCTACACCACAAATGAATCATAATGAGCTCGGGTAATGTGCCTTGCCATAAAAAGTTCAGAATTTTAGCTATTGCCCAAAAAGTGCTTTGAGCCTACCCCACTTCAAACACAAGGACACAAACCTTTTATTTCGTATCAGACATGTGAGGGTAAAACCAGACCATGTGGATTAGTGAAGGCTAAGTATATCATCAAACAAACATTAATGAAGGAAAAAACACCACAGGTCATAATTAGATGATGAGTCTGCTTCAAAATTAGAGGCGCCTTGGAGGAATTCACTTAAAATCAGAGTAAAGGAGTTCGCATGGGTATTGCAAGACAGCCTTGATTTTAACATGCGCCTTGCTTTTGACCAGCCATTTGAACGATTACATAAAACAAGGTTGCCTTTCTTCCTGACATTTAAGTTTCAGGACTGACCTGTAACATTAAACACAAGGATGCGCTCCAAAACCATTATGTTTCCTAGTTTGCCTGGCCTTTTTACAAACGCTGTCTATATTACCAAGAAAAGAAGTTTGCCATCTTAAAATGTTCCAAGATACTCAAAACAATTTACACTTTCCAATGGTGGATAAAAAAAAAGTGTTGCCAGGTAGTGGTGTAATCTCCATTACAACAAACCAATTAGATGAATCAACAACAGATGACAGTCTGTCACTGGGTCTTTATCTGTGAAGACAGTTTTCTCCCACATGATGTCCACTGAATGGCTGTTATCAGCTTGTCATAGTTTGTCGCTTTCTAACAGACAGCTGTGGAAGATTACCTAACAATTTGGATCATAAAGCAATCTCTGATGCTTTTCAGTAATCTTACATGCTGACAGCTTGCTAACTTCCCTTACACTACCTGTTATTTGCATATTGTGTGGGAGAAATATGTACAGAGTGAAATTTTTTATGTTCCTGTTTTCTTTGGTTATATTTGTCCTTTTATGCTGACACCTTAAAGGCCACTTTTCAAACCAAGAATAGTCTGATTTCACCATGATGTATGATAAACACAGCTATAAAAACCACCATATAACTTTAGATGTTCTAGTGCATCTGATAGTAATTTGGTAATAAAAGACCCAAACAAAACTGACTTAATTTTCATATAAAACTATGTATATTGGAATGCAGGCAGCACGGTGACATAAAGAATAGTGTTGCCATCTCACATCTCCAGTTGTCATTGTGAGACACTGCCTTCTTGGAGTTGTAAGCCTACAACTGGGCAATTATAACCTAATATGTTCACATACTTAACATCATTCAGGTTGCTTTTACAAATCAGCAGTTATAATGCACATCATTAGAGCACAAATGTGTTTTTGACAAAAAACGCCACAAAAATCCTTCTATCATTGGAGATCATGAGTTGGATTCTTGATGATACCACAGCCATTCATGGCTTGAAGCCAAGGGAGCAAAATTGGCCGTGCTCAAAAGTCATTTTTTGCAAGTTGAGTCTCAAGTCTTTGAACTAGACTCAAAGTCAAGTCTCGGGTCTTTGAGGGACAAGTCCGAGTTGAGTCTCAAGTCTTTGAGGTAGGGTCGAAGGCACGTCTCGAGTCTTTGCAGAAGGTGGGCAGGAGCGCTTTCCTCTGAGTGTGTTACACCGCTCCTAGAAGTTGCATGAGCAGGAGTTTGAAAAGAGACGGCAGCCTGTGTCACGTGTTTTGCAGGAAGCATGTGATAGCTTCACCCTCCCTGACTGGCAGCTCGTCATGTGACATGGGAGAAATCCTGATGGGTCTCGAGTTTCGAGTCTTTGAGGGGCAAGTCCAAGTCAAGTCTCAAGTCTTTAAGCTAGAGTTGATGTCAAGTCTCGAGTCTTTGAGGGGCAAGTCCAAGTCAAGTCTCAAGTCTTTAAGCTAGAGTTGATGTCAAGTCTCGAGTCTTTGA
>JAOVVH010000004.1:9759268-9772757 GCA_028566435.1 Scorpiodoras heckelii
GTTATGTAATGTGTTGCTTTTGTTACTGACATACAAACATTTTTGTGTAACATTTAATTTTTTGTTGGAAAAGTAACATCTGGAAATATAAAATCTTGTGTACTGACTCAGTAACGCAGAACTAAAAAAAACCCCATCAATAACAAAAGTTGCACATAAAAAATAATAGGGTGCCTAAGACTTTTGCACAGTACTGTACATTTGTTTTCCAAATAACGAAAACATATAAAAAGTATTCACACTGGCTTTTCTCATACATACATGTCTTTAGTCTCTTTCCCCCATCAGCCTTTTGTTTTGTCATTAACTCACACTACAAGGCAAGAACGAATGTTTGTGAATTGTTTTTAGACACAAGTGTGAATTCAAAGCACCAGGCAAAGGTGTTGATATAGCCAGCGTTTGAGAACTGTGAGATGTGATGCACATGTAAGATGCATATTGTACTGTGTACTTTGTAATGTGCATGTGCACATTGCTGTGCTGTAGGTCTGGTGTGAAGTATTACTTGTGTAGAAATTATGAGCAGTAGGTTTTAGTATTCTATTAATACATATCTCTTTATTTTAAATTTGCATGTGGCCGATGAATAAGGCAGGGTGTCATGTTTGGCCTGCGAGCCTGGAGCTTGTCATCTGTGCCCTAGCTACCAATTTAGCATAATTCGTCAATAAATAAATCATTGATCACTTATAAATGGTATTACTGAGCAAAACAATGTGTTCATAATATGACAAGCTTTCCCTTCTCGCTAGCTGCATCAGCCTCACTGCTAATAATGCCGACTTTACATACCAAATATGTCTTGGCTGATCCACTACATTTAGATGAAGTAAATTTGTCTTAGAAGTAATTTTCTTTCTTGGTCAAAGTATTCTTTAAGAAAGCATTTTGCTGTAATGCTTTGCAGTATTGAGTATGTTTATGTGTGTTGATAGGCAGTACAGCAGAGCAGAAGGGCCTACACGTTGGTGATGAGCTGCTGCAGGTCCAGGGCTCCACAATGCAAGACCTTTCACGTCTCGAGGCTTTGACTATCCTCAAAGGCCTCCCTGATGGATCATTCACAGCCACTGTGAGGAGAAAGCAAGCTGAACAGAGCTAAATTATGAAAGTGTCCCCAGATAGATGGAAAAGTGTGAAAGGACTGAATTTTAGGAAGCATAGTCTTAGACACTTTCAGTGGCAAATCCTACTTATGCTGGTCATTTCATGCAATTTTAATATCAGGATAATATTTGTGTAGATTAAAAAAACTATTATAGAACATATGTTGAATATAGTAAAATATATCTGTATTTCATATTATAAGATTAAAGTAAACCCATTACAAGATTATTAAACAGATTTCTTAACATATTTGACAAATGTCAAGCTTGAAGTGATTCTGTTTTATTGGCAGATCATTTACTAAGTTGAAGCACTTATTTTGAGAAAGAAGCCAAATTTTCTGCCAAGAGAATAAGAAGAGTAAAGCTTGAAAATAGTAAAACTGTCTACACATAGGTTTAATAGTCTTATATTTGTTTAATTATAATCTTATAAAAGTAAATACTAGACCTATTTTACTATATTCGAGAGACTGTAAGTTGCTAAGATGCAGTTTTTTTGCAGTGCTCCAGTGCGTTACATCAGAGTGCACATGGTTTGTGACAGCTGTGCCTTTAAGGATACAGCATACGGAGTTGCGCTTATGATGTGGCAACCAGGTTTTGCATAAAATAACGGAAACAAGGTACGATACAGGAAGTTGGTGGTCAAAAGCAACGAATATCAGATTCTAGTCTGTCTGGGGAAGCACTTGACTGTGTGAAAAGTGTCAAAGCATGTAATTCATGTTTTATTCTTATCAGTATTAATGCATCCAAATATGGCCATTTCGATCTATAAATATTAGTTATTTAGCACAATTATCTAATCATCTTTGAACAGCTCATCTGCCCAAGACTCTATTTCACATTTTCAAATTACATACTGACACTAAACCCCAACTATACGACTCCACTTACTATACATGCTATAATTATTGAGATGGATTTGGATTAACTGTGAAATTAAGCATTTTTCAGGTTGGAAAAATTGTACACTCAAATTGATACACACTCTGACTAGACTAGTTTGATCATATACAATATAATCCAGGTCTGAAACTAATGAATAAGGAAACTGTTGGGATTTATGATCAGATTTGTCTGAATGCAACTTTGATGAATAGGAGCCACTGTGTATTCCTACAGATTGTTAATGTGTTTCTGCCAATTTGGTTGTGTTAGGCTACATTCACTGCTTTTCCTCAGACACTTAGAACACTGAGAACACTGGGCTGATGGACAATGGCAACTCTCGCATAACCAGGTAGCCAATAAGAGACAGTCTGTTTACGAGTTTCAAACATAACTACGATAAACCAGCAAATCCATTCAAATAAGTGTCTAATGGATATCCATCTAAAAGAAGCCATATATTAAGAAATATTATAGGAAATTATCATTTGCTATGTGCATCTTCCAGGCTTTTGGAAATGCAATGACATTTATCCTGTTTTTTGGCCTAATTTGGCCCAATCCTGGCCTAAGTAAATAGTCTATAGAGAAATGACACCTCTACATGAATTGGTCCAAAGCTAAGATTAATACATGCCCAAACATGGTCGGTTTTAATATTTAGATATTGCCTGCTTGTCTGTTTAAGTGATTCACAAACTCTTACTGCTGTTAATTTTTTTAAATAACTGTAAATAAAGATTCTGAAGTGTAGCTGCGTAAAAACAGTATAACAGATTGACATTTCTTTGTTTGCTGATGCATAGATATATTGCCTTTGTACGGATGTACTAACATAGTCAGGGATTCCCAGGAACTTGACTGTCCTCAAGTTTGCCTGTTTTTGTTAAAATTTGCACAAACCCTGTACAGTAATATACAGTAAGATATATACAAAATTAGCTCTATGGAAACTAGAAAAGAGTATTTCACCAGATTCTTAATGGAGTAGATTTTGAGCTGTGTTTTCACATATACTTGCACGAACCAAAGACAGAAGACTTTTTTTTATGGCCTGCCTTTACATTCGATGTTTAATGACCATATAGGCTTTGTGCCTGATTACAATAATTATCATTTTATTTATTTAAGTTCATAAATGTTACAGTACATCCAATTTTAATATAATTTTAAAAATTACATTAACGATCAGAAGCTGTTAATTTTTGTCTTTGTATAGAATAAGCTACTATTATATCAGAAAGCCCTGTTTATATGGTTTAAAATGTATTACTTGTTTCCCCAATAAAATAATTAACTTCAAACACATGACCGGTTTGGTGATTAGAATGATTCAGATTGACACTGGCCGCTGTGCATTGTGAAGTGATAAAGACTTTATGCTTTATTCTGTGCATATTTGCTCTTATAGGACAACTTGAAGAAATCCTTTGTAGCCTACCTGTAGTACACTGCCCATCAATCAGCCATAACAATAAAACCACTGACAGGTGAAGTGACCAACATTGACAGTGGCATCTGTCAAAGGGTGGGATATATTAGGCAGCAAGGGAACAGTCAGTTTTTGAAATTGATGTGTTGAAAGCTGGAAAAATGGGCAAGTGGCAGGATCTGAGTGAATTTGACAAGGTCCAAGTTGTAATGGCTAGACACCTGGGTCAGAGAATCTCCAAAACAGCAGGTCTTGAGGGGTTTTCCTAGTATGGAGTGATTAGTACCTACCAAAACTAGACTAAGGAAGGACAACCAGTGAACCCGTGACAGAAAAGTATAAATAATTCAAAGTAATGTTTTTTTGCTATCCACATCATCTTTATTTTACTGTAAACAAACGATTATATTAAAAAAAAAAACTTTTGCATGCAACTTGTTTGCAGCACCTTATGTACAATGAATATCAAGTTCTGTCACAAGCATACGTTGCATATCAACATATTAAACTTTCACTCTAATGCTCAAAAAGTCTTTAAACTCTAAACTCTTCAGGCTACAGAGGCTTCCAGAGTTTTGAAAACATCCCTGCTACCATACTGTCTTACCACATGACTTGCAAGCCTGATTATGTTTACAGAGAAGAGAAGTTAGGCTCATTTCATGAGCATAATAAGTCTAATAATACATTGTGAAAAGCATGATACACATGATGTGGGCTATGTTCAACATGTTTAAAATTAAAGAGATGAAATTCTATATGTATGCTTGTGACAGAAAGTTAATATTCAGAGTGTATAAGGTGCTGCAAACAAGTTGCATGCAAACTGTGTGACTGTGTTGAATATAACCAAAAACAACCCCATTAACATCCACCATCAGCACTGATTAACATGGCTCATGTGAAGTACAATATGGCTTCCAATGAGCCAGTTTGTGACATCACAAACAGCTTCAATTCTGAACAGAGCATTTAAGACCATGTTTTCTGAAATAGGCAGCTAACAAAAAACTGACTGGGTTTTCATTTTTCAAAGTTTGTGGTTCGGTATGAACTCCAGAGACTCGAATCTATGTGCACAAAACCTGTAAAATTTTGTGATGTTTTCATAATATGTCCACTTTGAAAAATAAAATTATAAAACATTTATTTTAGATCCATATTAGGTTAGAAATATACTACAACCAGCAAATTAACACATCTGAGTATCTTCTCTGACTTGACATGGACTCTGCCATGTGTGATGTTGGTCTTATCTTGGTCTTGCCCTGCTGTCATACTTGGCCTTGACTCAGACTCCATTGGCTTTTGTCGTAGCCTTGATTTTGTATTGGGTTAGGTGATCATTAACCCAACACTACAAACTACACTGAGGAACAAATAGCAGAGTGGGTTTGTATACAGAAAGCAGCTGTAGCAGGAAGTGAAGATTTTCTATTTACCATACTTGCTAGAAGGGGCATGGCATGATTATAGACCTAAAGCTCTTGACTCTATTAGGAATTAGGAAGCACAAATGTTCCTGTCTATTTGTCATTCAGTAAGTGTGTTCCTGTAATAAGTTGATAAATGCTACCTGCATCATTCCTGCCAGATCAGTTAAAGTAATATTACTGCGAACAATCTTGGGAGCATCTGAAGTGGCAGTTGGCCTCTTCAAGGCACATCAAAGAAATTGGTTTTTGACTCTTCCATCTAGAGTGCTCTTAGAAAAAATGGATGCCCGGAGCATTGTTCCTTCAAAGTGCCCAGTGTAGGCATCATCACATCAGAATGGACCACACCAACTTGTCTTGCTGACAAAAGACAAACAAATCAACAGATGCCAGTGGTCTAGAAGGTCATCATTTATTCATTGTAAGTGGGTGGAATACATTGTGTGGGATTATATAATGGGCTCTGTTTTGTATTTTGGCAAACAGTACAATAAAGGCATTTTGTCTCATTCTAACATCTATTCAACAAAGACTGCAAAGAACACTGAAATATTCAAATCTGCAATAATCACTACTATCTATTCGGGTGGCAGAAGCTTTTATCTAAAGTGATCCAAAGTTCAATCTGAACATAGAGATGAACAGGAATAAGATAACTGCATTGCATTTCAGGCAGTCCAAGGATTTCAACTCACAATCAATCTAATCAGTATGAGCACAGAGCCTCAAGGGAAAAATAAATTTCAAGGGAAAGCCTCAAGGGAAAAATTCTGAAAGAATTTTCCTTTAACCCGAATGACAATGATTTGAGAATATGTAGCTCAAACCATCTAAAGAAAGTAAGCGGATAAATGGGATACTATTATCCCATAGGTTCATATACAAATTCGAAAGGAAACTGGAGAGAGATAAAGTTGCATGGCAGTTAAATTATCAGCAATAGTCACAGCAAATGTCAGACATTCAGCATGTTGTGGCTCTTTGAGTACATTTGGGATAAGAGGAAAATTGGGCAAACCTGATTTTTGCTGAAATATTCCTTTATCTGCTGAGCTGTGCAGCAATAATAATAATAATAATAATAATAATAATAATAATAATAATAATAATAATAATAATCTGAGACACTGAATCCAGTAGTACTTAAATGTTAAATTAGTGAAAATCAAAAGAGACTAAATGTAAGTCTAAGTATTCATTCATATATTTAAAAAAATATTTCCACAAACGTTTAGATAAAAAATTCCACACATTAAAATTGAATTACATATAGTGTAATTCAAAATGATCCAGGCACTGAAGATAATTCCTCGTTAAAATGAACAACAAACACATTTCTAGCCAATGGACATGCATTCAGGATAAGTAACTTCACTCATCAACACATAGTCATGCTCGTGAATGGACCAGTAAAGACACGTGACAGAAAAACACACTCATGCACTTTGCAGCAGATTACACGCACAAGCAGCATTTAAGTCCCTTTGTGCAACTTTGAATGATTCAAGATTTCCATCAGTATGTAAACATCACAGTGAAATTTCTGACAGTTCTGTATTTTCCTTTAGATTTTTAAAGGTTAATGTTTAGAAATCTTTCCTGTTCTTTAGTTTGAGAAACTTGATGGACTGAGTACTGCATGTGATTATTTTCTTTTGAAATAACATACTCAGCACCTATGCGTGCAGAAATACAAATAGAGCAAGTAACACCTATATAAATTGTTTCAGCTGTAACGTTTCTGCGTGCCATTTTCTTTCCACTGTACCAATATGATTAGGCATGCAGACATGAAAAAAAAAAATCACAGCAGGCACATACTGGGTACAACTAGCATTAAAGCCAGGGAACAGGAATGTCAGACAGGATTGTATTGAGGTAATCAGTTCAGTAATATAAAAGTAACCTAAAAACTGGAATTTGGCAGTACTAAAGTAAAATATGAGGTTCTTAAGTACAGAGTATGAAGTTCTTATGTTTCTAAAAGCTAACAAGTAGCCATTTTGACCCCATCTGTGTGACTGCATGTTTGGTGTTGAGCACAGTTTGGTCTAGGTTAGAGCTAACCAAGCTATGGATTCAAGTGTTATGGCACATCAGGACTTTATTTCAGCCATGTCTGGGTTTGTCTGTTTAGAAACAATACACATAAGGTTGAGTGCAAAAGTGACTTTCTCATTTCTCCTAAGGGAACACATTAAAACTCTTTGCATAAATGAATAAATTAATAATTAATTAAAATGTATTCATTTATGCCCAAAATTTAAAAACATTCGTTAACTAGGAAGTCTAATATATTTTATGTTGATGATCAAAATTCTAGAAAAGACCATTTTTGAACAAAATATTCTGGATACACAAAACCAACACGATCTGTCACTATAGATTTCACAGATAATTCTCCCAACATCACAAGTAAAAAAAAAAGGTCAAATAGTTTTTGTTTATGCACATCATTCTAAATGTCAAATAAATATTCTCTAGTACTTAGATTGTACTTAACAACTGAAACTGGAATAAACCAATTTACCAACAAACCAAGTCGATCTGACTGTCTCATAATACTTGAATCCACTCTACAGAACCACAAATGGGATCTACTCATTGCATAAAAACTGTCATCTCTGTCATCTGTTCTCTGCAGAAGTAAAAAAAAAATGGTTTGTATTACAGATTTACATCCCATTTTTTAACATGATACTATGTACACAGTAAAATGTGTTTAACAGGTGTAGCTATGAAGACACCCTGTTAGCTTCAAGTTGTTTCCGCTAATGATGACAACAAGTGTCGTCCTCACAGCAATCAAATCGACTCTGTTGGTAATGATGCAAAACATCACAGGCACGTACATGTGCATGATTTGTGTTGTTTCAGGCAACGTCACACGTTCATGGAATGTTTAAAACGTCAGTGGATCAGATCCTAAAACATTTTCAGACTGTTCAACAGCAAGTGATACCAGTCCAGTGATTCAGGACATCTTCAGTCTGATAAAGATACTCTTTCACACCGAGACTTTTCCTTCAAGCTAGTGGAAAAGGCACTCAAGCCATATTTTTGCACCGAATCTTATTTTCTATGTGTTCACATGTTATTTTCAAACATACAGAACAGAAAAGTAACTCCTAGAAAGGGCTAGGATTTCTTCCTCAGAACTTTGATGTTTGACACACAATCAAAACTAAAGAATAAAACATAACATGATGTGCTGCTATAGGAAAATAATCAACATTGGACCTCATTTACCAAGTGTTTTTAAGAAAAAAATGATTCTTAAAAACACACTTACACACTTACGCATAGCAGAAGATTCTGACATTCACCATTGATGTCTTATTTGGGACTTGTTTAATTTACAAGGACAATGGGATCCATCGTTGTAAAGAACACACCTGTCAATCTGACGCTGACATTTTCTTAGACATTTCTCAAGAACAAATTTAAGAAACAATTTAGGAACATATTGGTGAATGAGGCCCATTGTTGTTGGTGCTGTGCGGCCCAGTGCGCAGCAGAGTTGACTGTTTTTTTCCAACAGCACTTCGCAAAGTGTTTTATTCTTCTTGTACCACATCAATCCACAATGAACACATTTTTAAAGTTAATTAAATAATGGCATCACACTTTTTTTTTAATCAGTTTCATGTTATGGAATGTGTGCAAAACAAGTTGGTACCTGTCATCACTTACAGTGCTGTGAACAAGTATTTGCCCCCTTCCCAATGTCTATACTGCTCAAAAAAAATTAAGGGAACACTTAATCATCCACAGTATAACAGCAAGTCGAATAAAATGGTCAGAAACAGACTCCATGCGGGAGGCATGAGGGCCTGACATTGTCTAGTGGGACCTGTGGTCACAGCCCAGCACTGTGAAGCTCGAATGGTATTCGCAATAGAATACCTGCATTGGCAGGTCCGTGACTGGCGCCAAGGTTCTCTTCACAGATGAGAGCAGGTTCACATTGAGCACATGACAGAGTGAAAGACTCTGGAGATGCTATGGTGAATGTTATGCTGCCTGCAACATCATCTAGCATGACCGGTTTGGTGGTGGGTCAGTGATGGTTGGGGAGGCATATGCTTGGTGGGTCGCACAAAACTCCATGTGATAGCCAACTGTACCCTGACTGCTATTAGGTACCAGGATGAAATCCTCAGAGACACTGTTAGACCTTATGCTGGTGCAGTGGCCCTGGGTTCCTCCAGGTGCAGGACAGTACCCGGCTTCATGTGGCCAGAGTGTGTAGGCAGTTCCTGGATGATGAAGACATTGATACCAATGACTAACAGACTGTCCAGGAGCTCACTGATGCCCTGATCCAGGTCTGGGAGGAGATCCCCCAGGACACCATCCACTGTCTCATCAGGAGCATGCCCGGATATTGTAAGGAGTACATTCTGGTATGTGCTGGCCATACACACTACTGAGTTGCTGTGATGAAATTCACGCAAATTGGATAAGCCTTTTTGAATTTCTTATTAGATTTTTGGTGTTAGCTTGAATCCAGCCCTCAATGGTTTGTGCCACCCTTTGCAGTAACAACTGCAATCGGACATTTGCAATAACTTGCAACGTCTTTTACATCACTGTGGAGAAATTTTGGCCCACTCTTCTTTGCAGAATTGTTTTAATTGGAGGGTTTTTGGAGGGCCACATTGGAGGATTTTCAAGTATGAACTGCCATTTTAAGGTCTTGCCACAGCATCGCATCCCAAAAGACTTTGACTTGGCCACTCCAAAACCTTAATTTTTTTTCTATTTTTAATTTATTTTTCTTTTTTGGATTTTCCCTACTTAATTTTCTCTTAATTTAGTCATGTCCAATTCCCACCCATTGAGATTTCTCTCACGCCACACGACGGCTGCCAGTCAGGGAGGGCGAGGCTATCCCATGTATCTTGAGACACGTGATGCCAGCTGCCACCTCTTTTTATGTGCTGCACATGCATTGGAATGTGCTACCGCCCACCTTTTGTATACAAAAGCCCACAGAAATCTGTGATTGGCCAGTGTTGCATTAATTGACATGGGAGAGAGTGTATGCTGCCCCTCTCATCCTGAGAGCATGGCCAATCTTGCTCTCTTGACTCCTGGCTATGGGCAGCTATAGCACACAGACTCGAACTAGCGATCTCTGGATGACAGGGTGAACGCTTTGCCGTGGCACCAGTCGGTAGCCTTTAATTTTGTTTCTTTTGAGTCATTCAAAGGTGGACTTGCTTGTGTGCTTCGAATAATTGTCCTGCTGCATAGCCCAACTGCACTTGAGCTATAGGTCATGACCTGACAGGTGGACATTGTCCTTCAGGATTTTGTAGTAGAGAGCAGAATTCATGGTTCCATCAATTAAGACAAGTTATATAGGTCCTGCAGAAGCAAAGCAGCCCCAGACCATCACACTACCACCACCATGTTTGACTGTTGGTATGATGTTCTTAGGGTGGAATATGGTTTTAGCTTTACATCAGATGTAATGGGACCCATGTCTTCCAAAAAGGTCCACCTTTGACTCATCAGTCCACAGAACATTATCCCAAAAGTCTTGTGGGTCATCTAGATGTTTTCTGGCAAATGTGGGACAAACCTTTGTGTTCTTTTTTGTGGTTTGCACCTGGCAACTGTCCCACCAATGCCATTTTTACCCAGTGCTTTTCTTATTGCAGAGTTGTATACACTGACCACAACTGAGGCAAGTGAAGCCTGCAGTTTTTAGATGCTTGTCTGGGTTCTTTTGCAACCTCTTCAATGAGTTGTCGATGTGCTTTTGGTGAAACATGGTAGGCCGGTCACTCCTGGGAAGGTTCACCACCATTTCAAGTTTTCTCCATTTGTGGATAACGGCTCTCACTGTGATTCACTGGAGTCCAAGAGCCTTAGAAATGGCTTTGTAACCCTTTCCAGACTGGTAGATTTCAGTTACTTTGTTACTCTTTAGAATATGGCATCATTTGTTGCTTTTTCAGACCTTCTAACCTGCTTCACATTGCAGACAGCTTCTATTTAAGTGATGTTTAGATTCAACAGGTCTGGCAGTGATCACACCTGGGTGTGGCTAGTGATTTGAACCCAAGTCTTTTGAATTTTGTTAACTGTTTGATTTGGTTATCTTTGTCTAATATTAAAGATAGCTTGATGATCTGAAACATTCAGGTGTGACAAATATGCAAAAAAAGAAAAAAACCGAGCAGGGGTCAAACATCTTTCTCACAGCACTGCATGTTTTAGCTGCTATAAACAACTGTTCCCTCAGTTAATGAGATTAAAAAAAGCACCTTGTCATGTTCCCTAGAAACCGTGAAATGCAAAGTCTCTTTCCTGAAAAAGGCTCCATGAAAGAAAACAGCATATTTATTATCGGTTTAAATCTATTAGGCTCAGATTATGAGCAGTATCCATTATACATGTCCCCGTGAAGGAGCTGCTACGATAAAAACAATAGTATACTATTATGAGTGCATTTACAGTATATAAACCTGTGTTTTGAATTGAAGCTGGCACTAGAGTCAGAGCTGCAGTTATAGTAAATTATTCAGCAACATCTGACCAATCAGATTAAAAATTGTGGTATAATGGAAAATAAAATAAAGTGTATAATAATTCTGACATAGTGCATTTTTACATTTGCACTGCAAAACATAGTGATCATAAACTTCTTAGCCAAAACCCTTGACCAAGAATAGTGGTTAACATGCAGCATCAGAATCAGGTTTATTATCAGCAGTCTAGTTTCTGGTAAAGCATCATATCTGCAGATGCACTCTGCATGTGGCCTTCGAGAACAGATGAATTAGTACTGTACCAGAAATTATAGTATCCTGACATACTTGACAAACCTCAATACTTTTCCAATATCCTACTCGGATAAGCATAATGACTTTAACTCATTCCCAGCCATGGAGCACTTCTGACTTAGGCCAAAATCTGTCATAGAAATGTGAATATTTATGTAACAATGGGTTTTTTATGGATTGCACCATGCTGGTGAGAATGCCGGGGATCTGATATTTTTGCTATTACTTGTCCAAGCCACATTTGTGATTTTATTTCTAAGTGACAGTTAAAGCAATTTGTTCAAATGTGTTGCTCTCAGTAATGTTTTTATAATCTGATATAATGTGCAGTAATTTATGGCCAGTGAACCTCCCTGCTTAGCTCCTTTGGCTCATGCCATGTATGTAATTCTATTATTACCCACAATCCCAGTTTGCATGTAAAGTGGGCTTTTTAAGACATTTAGGTTCATGTTGGAATTTTTTCATTTCCTCCATCTCAGCTACGCCTCACTCAGCCCAAATATGAAAACAAACCTGAAACTGCTCTGGTCTTTTGAACGAAAGACCAATATAAATGTTGCTCACGTGAGCATTATAAAAACGTGGAATATAAATAAGTACCACTTGAGTCAAAACAGGCTAGAAGAATATGGGGGAAATGTGAGATTTCAGGTAGAATGGTATTATTTTCAAAAATTGGACTTATATATATTTTGATTTGATGTATCTGGGCACTCACTATTCACCTAGTTAGATTGTCAGTTGGCTAGCTTCTTATCAGTTATAAATAGTTCCAGATAGTTAACTGCATTGTACAATGAGTGAAGGTTATGCTTTTGCATGTGATTTTGCTGAAGAAGGGTTCAAAGTTTCTAAACAGTCATTTCTGACAAATATTCAGGAAACTTTTCTGTTCTGTACCTTATGAAATTATAAAACTATATGTGAACCCAGTGAGCACAATAAACTTTAGAAGAAGCTACAATTTCAGCTTAAATAAATGGTTTCAGAAAAGACAGCTGTTCTAGTTACACAAAAGAGGTCAAACTTAAAAAGGACTTTAAAAGGACATATTTTTAGAGGTGAGATCAGGGCCAGGGCTGACTTAAACTGTAAGTCAGAATCAGTAATGAAACCAATAATGGTCAGTTAGTGCTCACTGGGAAACACAGGATCAGAGAAAAACTTTAAAGAAAGTGCCTTTAGTGCTATTTGAGAGATTTAACAGCTTTAGTGAGGTTCGTGTAAAACTCAGTCATACTGATGGGGAAGAATGAATCTACAACAGAACGAGGAAGCAAACCTCCAAGATCGGTCTGGAAGAAGCTGATGAGCTGGGTTTTACCTGCTTCCCTGTGAGTCACAAATGAATGGAAATTAAAATAAAAATCACATAAATAACAACAACAACATCAACAACAACAACAATAATACACATACAATGCAGTGACGCTGTATTACAAAGTACAGTGTGTATTAAGTAAATTTAAGTATCTAATATTCATATACACTCAGTGGTACCAGATATAGCATAAACTTAGGTGCTACGCTAATAATATTAATATTGCTTTATTATACCCCAAACAGGCATAACATTATGACCACCTCCTTTTCTCGACACTTATTTTCCATTTTCTCAGTTCCACTTACCATATAGCTGCACTTTGTAGTTCTACAATTACAGACTGTAGTCCATATGTTTCTCTACATACTTTGTTAGTCCCCTTTAATCTGTTCTCTAATGGTCAGGACCCCCACAGGTCCAGCGCAGATCAGGTACTATTTGGGTGGTGGATCATTCTCAGTACTGCAGTGACACTGATGTGGTGATGGTGTGTT
>JAOVVH010000004.1:9784632-9800915 GCA_028566435.1 Scorpiodoras heckelii
TGTGGGAGGAAACCGGAGTACCCGGAGAAAACCCACACAAGCACGGGGAGAACATGCAAACTCCACACAGAACAGCCTGGACAGGGAATCGAACCTGGATCGTCTTGCTGTGAGGCAACAGTGCGAACCACTACATTACCGTGCCGCCCAATTCAGATTTTACTAGCATGAAAGGAAACAACCTCCTAGGGACACAAGCCTTATACTTTGTATGAGACATGTCGGGATACAACCATACCAAGTTTCATGTGTATTGGTGAAATCTAAGTATATTATATCGTCAGTGGAAAGTTGGGGTAAAAAACTAAGACAAAGAAAAAAAAGCTTTGACAAGAACTATGACTGTCAGCGCTGCTGTGGAAGTCATAAGCGTATAATAGGCATGTACAGTATAGGTCCCAATTTCACATGATGTTTTTTGTTCTATCTTGATTAATTATAAATACTTACCTTTAGCCACCTTTATCAATTCCAATAAGTCTTTACATTACATACTGTATATAGTTTTGATATCACTTTATAATATCATATGGAATATATAGAATATACACCGATCAGGCAAAACATTAAACCCACCTGCCTAATATTGTGTAGGTCCCCCTTGTGCCACCAAAACAGATCTGACCCGTTGAGACATGGACTCCAAAAGACCTCTGAAGGTGTTCTGAGGTATCTGATACCAAGACATTAGTATCAGATCCTTTAAATCCTGTAAGTTGCGAGCTGGGGCCTCCATGGAGCTGACTTGTTTGTCCAGCACACCCCACTGATGCTCAGTTGGATTGAGATCTGGGCAATTTGGAGACTTTGTCATTGTCCTCAAACCATTCCTGAATAATTTTGCAGTGTAAGAGGGTGCATTATCCTGCCACTGTCATTAAGGAATACAATTGCCATGAAGGGGTGTATTTGGTCTGCAACAATATTTAGGTTGGTGTTACATATCAAAGTGACATCCACATGAATGCCAGGACCCAAGGTTTCCCAGCAGAACACTGCACAGAGCATCACACTGCTCTTGGCGGCTTGCCTTCTTCCCATAGTGCATCCTAGTGCCACCTATTCCCCAGGAAAGCATACACAACACACACCCAGCTGTCCACATAATGTAAAACAAAATGTGATTGATCAGACCAGAGTACCCTTTTCCATTGCTCCATGGTCCACTTTTGATGCTCATTGCTCATTGTAGGTGCTTTCGGTGGTGTACAAGAGTCAGCGTTTGTCACTCTGACTGGTCTGCAGCTACGCAGCCCCATACGCAGCAAGCTGTGATGCACTGTGTGTTCTGATGCCTTTCTATCATAACCAGCATTACCTTTTTGAGCAATGTATGTTACAGTAGCTCTTCTGTGGGATCAGACCAGATGGGCTAACCTGCACTCCCCATGCGCATCACTTTTGGTAGGGACTAACCACTGCATACCAGGAAGACCTGCCATTTTTGGAGATGCTCTGACCCAGTCATCTAGCAATCACAATTTGGCCCTTGTCAAAGTCACTCAGATTCTTACGTTTGCCCATTTTTCCTGCTTCCAACACATGATCTTTGACAACTGACTGTTCACTTGCTGACTAATATATCCCACCCCTTGACAGGTGCTACTGTAATGTGATAATCAATATTATTCACTTCACCTTTAATGTTTTAATGTTATGGCTGATCGGTGTATCACGTTTTACATTTGCAATACATATAGGGCCTACATTCTGGTTTTTGGAGTCTTGCCTATGATATGTGCTTTAAAACAATACAACACAACAACTGGGACCTTCAGTGTTGTTATAATATATGCAGTAACTCAAACATTTGAGCAGACTAGATCTTTTGAGCCAGTTGCATTCAGTTCACTGCTGGTTTTGGACTTTTTTTTAGTCATCTTACTGCTGTGTTTTAGGTATTTCTCTTTGTTATGGATGACCTGGATGTACTGGTCAGTGCTGCTGTTCTGCTGGTCACTGCTGGACTCCAGTGAGGCAGAATCTGATTCAGTCAGTGACGGTTCCACCTTGCGTTTGTTCTTGGGCTTGACATGAGGTTCTCCATGCCTACGTGGTGTTTCTGTGACCTTAATACTTGTCCGGGAGTGGCTACGATTGCCTTCCTCCTCCCACTCTAGATAGTCTTCCTCTTCTTCCTCTTCATACACTCTCCGTGCTAGACGGCTGTCCAGAGTTTCTCCAATGTAAAAGCGTGCTGGTGATCTCTGATGGAGATCAGAGAGTGACCTCGGCCGGTGTGAGTGCCCTAAAGACCCTCTTTTTCCAGCATCGTTAGCTTCATCTTCTTCCTCTTCTTCACTTAGGTGGGGCTGCTGGCTACGGGGAATGTAGCACTTCACATTACGAGGGTAAAGCTCCACGATCTCAGCTGGCTCATCCACCACACGGTAGTGCCTTGGCAGGCGCATGGTGGAACGCAAAATCTTCTTGCGTGGTTCATGCTCGTTTAGGATGACATACCGGGTGGTGTGAGCACGCCGACCCAGGTAGCTCTGTGCTGTGACAATACCAGGCTCTGGATGCATGGGCCTGAGGTTCTTCCTGAATACCGGGTCTGAGTGGACATTCTCAGAGAAACGCACAGAAGGATTGTAGGCCATGTGGTGGTATGATTTGGAGCGGCCAGGATAGGCTGGATGCCTGAGAAACAGATAATTATGTGGTGTAAATGAGCTGAATCTCCTATAAAACTTTGACTGTCATGTTCAAGAGCCTCATGGCTTCTGTTTAGAGTCTACATGCCTAATATACAGACAGGCAAACATGAACAATCTGGCAATAAAACTAGCTTAACAATTTTCCACTTGCCACAAGATATGATTGTGTCCAACATTTGCCCCTTTAGAATTATACTGATGATATCAGTCTAATGTAACAAGTAATATCAGTCTAGTCCAGAATATTTTCAATAAATGCACACATTTTCATACAACATTATTGAGCATCATTGTCTAATTATTTCCCCCCAGATTTCCCCTAGGAGATCAATAAAGTCTGTCTATCCCTCTGTCCTTCCATCCATCTGCCTGCCTGCCCATCCGTTCATCCGTTCATCAAAATCCATCCATCATTTATTCATTATGGATGTTCCGTCTGTCGGTTAGTAAACTATAAATAAATGATTCTGTATATTATTACACAGATCCATCTTCAAACATTCAGATGGTGTGTAGTGAAAAAAGAAAAAGTGATTCTGGTATTTCAAGATGGCTGCCAAATAACTGTAGTGCTCACCGGCATGGCAACTTTTTAAAAAATTATTAGTCATACTGTGAAGTCTGAGGCAAATATTTATGCAGGAGGTTTCTATTACTTGTAAGCTGTTCCAGTGCAAAACTCAACAAGCAATCAAACATCAAATATATTGTGGCATCCATCACCGGAACTAGGGTCCAGGATGGCTAATTCGGTTAGTTTGGGTGGAGTTGTGGCATTTTCCCAGCATGCACTATTGGTAGGGCTCTTTTTTTGTGTACCTACCTTGGGTGTGAAGTGTGTGCATGTGTGTCACCCCCTCCCCTTTTCCTTCTGTTTGCAAGTCTCCCATTTCCCCCTCTGTATGCTGTTCCTAATAAAGTGATGATAAAAGTAGCAAAGGGTGCAGAAAACAACTCATTCTCATGATGCCTCCTCAGTGCCGTCAAAATATTTTGGTCATTTGCTACTTTTGAGTTATGGAAGAAACTGTAAATTTGTCCTTCTGCCAAACAATCCATTTAAAATATAGACTAGTGATCCAGCATTTTTAAACACTTGGGAGAATGAAAATGAAATTGTGGTCTAAAGCTTTTATGCTGCAAAGCTGTGTGCATGATGGAAGATGCTTAAAAGCTTTAAATTATCACAAAATGAATGACTGGCACTGCCACAATGCCTTTTAATGATTACTGATTTATCTCCAGCAGAGATGTCTATAAGCAACAACACATTTTTCAAAAGGACACATTCAAGGCCAATATGTTTTTGGTTAATCAAACTGCATTTTGGCAACCTTTAAAAGAAAGCCAAACCTGACGGGGATGTATTCCACCCTGTGAATCTCCCTCTGGGGAATGGAGGTGCTGCCGAACACTCTGTAAGCACTGCACAAGCAGAGATGGAGATGGGAGGTTTATGGAAAATGTAAAGCAGTGCTTTGTGTTGAAGGGCCACAGAACAGGAAAGGTCATTAGAACAGACCTGCCAGGCTTGGGTCTCACATGGATGGAGGGACTCCTATCATCAGGCCGAGAGGCTGACTGGGCAATTGTGCGGATGCTGTTGCTACAGTGGCCTGGTGAAAGGATTTTGTTGACGCTGCCATTGCGACGTGGAGGGGAAGCAGACCGGGCTGGGGACTCCATGCTGGTGATATCACTCTCCTGCTCGGGTTTTTGCTCACCACCCTCAGCTGGCTGGAGACGTGCTGCAGGGAACAAACACAGGACTATGGTGTTAATGAATGATGAAAAAACATTTGTAGTCATGACTCCAAACACCATGCCATTAATAAACCATGCGTAGAAACATTAGCTTTCATGGTTTTGCACTGGACCTATGAAGCTAAAAAGTAAATTAATTAAATTGATTCTCTATTGATTCTCTATCTCTATGAGCAAGTCACTGTATAGGATTTGAAACCATTTATCATGCATCTGCCCATGGTGCCATGGTGGCTCAATAGGTTAGGATGTTCAAGAATTTAGGCTGCCACCATTGCCTTGAGCAAGGTCCCTGACACTATGTGCAACCTAAAAGTGCTGGCCCCATGTCTGGTTAATGGGAGGGTTAGGTCAGGGCAAAACTTGTGCCAGAAATTGGGGACTTGATCTGCTATGGTGACCCCAAGAATGTGAGCAACCAAAAAGAGAAAAAATGTATAATCATAATAAAAAATTGACATATAACCCAGGAACACACCAAGTATATTAGGTAATGATACTCATATCATTGCTTATGTTCAGTCATTCATCTTCAGTAAGTGTTTTATCCTGATCAGGATCGCAGTGGATCCAAGCATATGAAGCCCAGGAACACTGGACATGAGGAAGGAATACTTCCTGGATGGGAAACTAGTCGTTTGAAGGGCACCATTCATGTACTTATTCACATACATTTACACCTAGAGGCAATTTAGACTGGCCAAGTGACCAGGCTTTTTAAGAAGTGGGAGGAAAAAGTTGAACCTGAAGAAAATCCATACAGACGGAGAACATGTATATCTCCACTCTGATAGTAACCTGAGCTCACAACTGAACCAGAGACCTGATGCTACCCACTCTGCCACCATGTCTCTGTACTGTACTTACTCATACAGAAAATAAAAAAATGTACATGGTTATAATTTCAGTTATAACATCAGATTGGCAAAAATCCTCTGAATATGCACACCTGTGATCACATCACAATAATTCAATTGTATATAAATGTACCAGAGTTTAAAACAATAATCAGTTACACGTGAGTCAGTGTTTTGTCTATAGAATACCCTAATCTCTGCCTGTGTTTTTTTTGCCAAGCCAAGCTTACTGTTTTTACAGCTTTATTGAACTGGCTTTGCTAATTCTGAATCATTACAATAAATCAGCTTTATTGAACTGGCTTTACATATTCTGAATCATTGTAATTACATTACAAAATAAAAATTATGGGAAGACACATTTCCTTTAAAAGAGCAGGTCAGGAAAAAAAATCCACTCATCACAAATGTAGCTAAGATATGTTTAGTCTCAATTTCCCAGCATTAGTTTTTTAAAAGCCTTTTAACAAGCTAAGTAAGGGAAGCTTACAGCAGACCCAGTTTACAACCCTGCATAGCTAAATCATCACAAATCATTTTGCCTAATACAATATGCTAGAAATCAATGAACAATAATTAAATTAGAACCTTATTATCATTGAATCACTTCTAACATATAAAGTGACTGTGCCTTTACACTTTGGGACAAACCTTGTACCTAAATCTGATAATTTTTAAAAATTTGTTTTAACTCTCTGTCTCATCTTTTGTCCATGTCTATTGATAACAGGATATACAGGGTCAGATGCAATATAAGTGAATTTATAAGAGATTTATGGGTGACTGTAACATGTTTGCCCATTGTTCAACTTTAATCTCAGTAGCTCCAGTGCAACACCAAAAAACAAATCTCGCTTTTGGATGATTGATGAAAATTCAATATCGCTTTGCCTGTTTTACCTGCAGCTAACTGAAACACTTTCTTCTTGTCATCTGTGCGTTCCTGCAACAAGTAAATATCAAAATCATATTTCATTCCTTCTAAAACTAACCAGTCATGCAATTACATTGTCTTTGTTTAGATTTCAATCTCAACACTTTGATTATTGATTGACTCACGGTCTGAAGCTGCATTCGCAGCTGGTTGTTGGTGAATTTAAGAGACCTGGCGATGGACTGCAGGTAGTAGATGAGCATGCTGAAAACAATACGACAACAAAGAGCCAGACTGATAACAGCAGCCTCAGAGTACTAAATGATAAGCAAAGCAAGAGATTTTTATCATTTGTTGAGTTCATTTATTTTCCTGAAGTAATTGAGACTAGATAAGTGCTAGTGCAACTTACAAGAGAAGCAAGAGAGCTGGCAGAACCACCACAGGACTTGTGACGTAACTCATCACCTTACTAAACCAGGCAGGAAAGTCCTTGTCTATTGTCTCAGAAATGATGTCATAAATCTTCTCTTGACCACTATAGAGGTAGTAGATCAGATAAAAGCATGATTTCACATTTCAAAACGTGTTAAATTGTTGCTTACCCACTAGATAATGTTCATATTACTACTATTAAACGATAGAAAATGAGAGGGAGTATGTCTTTGTAAATAACCTCATGGCAGTGATTTGATACAGTGACAGATCACTACAGCCATGATGTTATTCATCATAGCACATGAGAAGTGTTCTATTGCTTTTATGTAACCATTTACAAGGTTAAAACTTAAAGCTAAGAAACTATAAACATGGTTTTACATGTCAATTTAAAAAAACAACAACAATATATCATTGTGGCGGCAGGTGCGTGATCTGGCTGGATCTGGCAACGGGAGACGGGGCCAGGAATGGCAGAAAAGTTGAGCACCCGCTCCTTATTTCCCGGGGCCAATTGTCATTTGTCTCTCTCTCTCTCTGTGTGTGTTTGTGTGTGTAGTGAGTGAGGGATTAAAGGGGAGCGGAGGAGAGTGCATGAAAGAGAGAGCAGAGATACCGAGCTGCAGAGATTAAAAGCTGAAAAGCTGAAAGTTTACGTTGAAAAATAAAGAAACCCCTTTTTATTGAGTTCTCCCCAATCTGCCTCATGTCCCCTTTGTTTGTTCATTTGTTACAATCATTAAGTTCTTCCACCATAAAAAAGAATGTATTGTTATTAAAAAAAGTAACAATAGAGTAACTGTAGAAATTTTAAAACAAGTTATTTTGCTGAGTCTTTAAACTAATGGCTAGTTTACAATTTTTATCATTGTGCTTCAAAGTTTGGGAACCCTTTCGAAGTGTCTATATTTCTTAATAAATTTGACCTAAAACTTAATCAGATTAGACAAAGAGAACCAAATCAAACAAATGAGATAAAAATATTAGACTTGCTCATTTATTTATTGAGGAAAATGATCCAGTATCACATATCTGTGAGTGGCAAAAGTATGTGAACCTTTAGGATTAGAAGATAATTTGAAGGTGAAATTAGAGTCAGGTGTTTTCAATCAATGAGATGACAATCAGGTGTGAGTGGGTGACCTGTTGTATTTTAAGAACAGGGATCTAGCAAAGTCTGATCTTCACAACACGTTTGTGGAAGTGTATAATGGTACGAACAAAGGGGATTTTTGAGGACCTCAGAAGAAGAGTTGTTGATGCTCATCAGGCTGGAAAAGATTGCAAAACCATCTCTAAAGAGTTTGGACTCCACCAATCCACAATCAGACAGAAATGGAGGTTTAGGTCAAATTTAGGTCAATGTCAATGTCAAGTTTATTTATAAAGCACATTTAAAAACAACAACAGTTGACCAAAGTGCTGTACAATCATCATAATGACGACCACTTAGACAGATCAATATACGCCATTAATACACAACTCTCATTCTCATTCAAAAGCCAGCGAATAGAGATATGTTTTAAACCTAGTTTTAAAAACAGACAGTGTAGGGGCCTGCTTAACAGAAACTGGCAACTCATTCCAGAGCTTGGGAGCTACAATTGAAAAAGCACGGTCCCCTCTATGCTTCAGTCTAGATTTAGGCACCATCAACAGAAGCTGATCTGCAGATCTAATTGACCTTGATGAATGTAAGGCCTTAATAAGCCAGAAACATAGTTTATTGCTAACCCATTTAGTGCCTTGTACACAAACAATCGAATCTTAAAATGAATCCTAAAACATACAGGAAGCCAATGTAAAGCAGCAAGGACAGGGGAAATATGCTCAACTTGCATGTGTTACTTAAAAGACGTGCAGCAGCATTCTGAACTAACTGTAAAAGTGACAGAGAGGCCTGACTGACACCTGCTTAGAGGGCATTGCAATTATCGAGCCTAGACGAAATGAATGCATTTGTAGATTTATGCACAAATATAGACAATTCCAAAGTGTTCACAAACTTTCAAGCACCACTGTACATAGTTATCATGCTCTGTAGAAAAAGGCCAGTTGAAATTCTGCTCTTTAAAACATTACATTACTTAGAAAAGATTTTCAGAAAGAAATTGGAAAGTAATTTCTGAATTAATTCCTATTGAGTGTGTCCACCTCCAGTGGCAAAGGATAGACTATTGTAGGTTATCAGATTATGGATGGATTTTTGGTTTTAGTTAAAGTATGATTAATAACATAGCTTGGAGTAATGCAGCCATTGCTGTTGGTGGAATGATGAGGTAAAAATGAAAGCTTTTCAACTTACTTTGTTCAGCAAACATCACCATCATCACCATCATCATCAACAACAACAAAACTATTGTACCACATAGATAATATCCTTCCACTAAATGTAACCAATCAGCCATGACATGCTAGGTGCACAAAGATTGTTTCATTAGTTTTGCATTAGAGGTGTGAATCTAAAAAGTAACAGAAACTGTAGCGTGTAGTGTGATCATTGCACAATTGCCTCAAAAGACATTATGTAGCGCAATAATACAGTTTGTACATCACACATATCAAATTGGAATTATATGATTATCCAGATCATTTCTAGTTATTGATTTTAATTTTAAAATGCATTACTGATGTTTGATTATACTTTGTTCGGATAGTTCATTTACATAAGAATTATTTGTAACGTTTCAGCAGCTTATTGGCTGAGATTCAGCAATTCAACTGTATTGTTTTGTCTGTAATTGTCTGATTATCTATAGAGTATAGCTGATGATTCATGAACATACCTACAGAGTACTTATAACAGCTGCTTTTTAAGGTTAGAGTTAAGGTTAAGGTAGAATTCTTCAACAAAGAATACTGAAATGATTTATTAATGTTGTATATTTGTATATCCATTGTTGAACATAGTGACAGTGTAGCTCAGTGGTTAAGATATTGGACTGCTAGCAGCTAGCTATAGACACCAAACAATGGACTAATGGACTACATTAGGGGCTAATGGAAAAATGTGCAAAAGTGCAGATCTTATTTCTGGATTCATTCGAATTAAAACCCTAGCTGCATACATGCAACACCAATTCAGTACAATGAATATACAGTCACTGCAGGATATGGTGAGGTTGTATGCTGCTGCTAGACTAAGCAGCAAGGCTTAATGAAAGTGGCTTTAGCAGTTTGTGCACACACACACATACTTCACTTCAGATAGAGGTTTAGAATTCTGACTCATTTACCTAAAAGGTCCACAGTGCTGTGACGGCCTGTACCTCACAATCGCAAAGATGGTTGGTAGCATGCAGAGGAAGAGCATGAAGAGGAGCATGGCCAGATAAAAATTGTTAGATCTGGGAATTAAAGAAAACAAAAACAATTTCAGCAGTGTCCATATAAACATCAAACCAACAACTTCTCTGCTCAAACAGGGACATGCAATAGTACAATACGTTAAATCAATACATTAAAGTAGCTCTATGCAGTAGCAGTATGTGGTGAAAGAAATTATATGATACGTCATCGTGTTTTATCCTGTGCTTATATCATTGAATGGCCTGTTGCTCAACACAGAAATGCAAAAATACTCTCCCTTTTGTTTTCTACAGGTTCAAAAGCATGAGGTGTGCAAATTCACAGTTGAAACTTCACCTAGATATAGTCAGCACAAAGCAAAGCAACCACAAACATGTCTTTCACATCCCACGCCCTTTTCCTTTCAGTAATTTGACTCTGGTTCGCATAATTCCACTGGGAGAATTAAATTTTGTACTTTATTTCTGAAAAGAAACCGTTTTTTCTTTAGCTTAAACAACAAAATGCATCACTGAAACAGCTTAGGGCTGTAAATAACAATTGTTGTAGCATTGTTGGGTTGAGAAATGCAAATACAGTAACCTAAATTATCCTTCATGGCCTTTGGTGATTATCTTGAAAATGCACAGCTGTTATGAAATACTCAAGAAGATACAACTGACGTTTTTTCCTCCCAGTTACTGTATTTCCTGATGAGCCACAATCATTTCACTGACATTCAGGATTTCAGGGCTTTATATGAAAGACCCAATGTCATAAGATGGATAGTGGGTGAAACAGATGACGTTCTCAGCTCACATCTGTGACTGACTGATAAGCCTATGACAACATGGCCATTAAATAAATCAGATCAAAAATGCAGAAGAGCAGGATGGAGGAATACACACAGCTCGGCAGCACGAGAGAGAGATGGGAGGGGGGTGAGATGAAAGGAGCAGTAAGCTAAATTGGACCATTGAGACTTACTGATCTTTGATCTAAATGGCGCCCGATAAAGTCGTGTTTCATGCTAAATTAATTTAATTTAGTCAGAGATCCCAGCTAAAGTATAGAGAATGTGCTCACTGACTCTCACAATGACTGAAGGTTCACTGATTCGCAGATTTATATGGCCTGTAAAAAATGAGATTTCAGCAAGAACATATAATAGTTCTATCCAGCCTCCCATCTTACCGTCTAAAATTTAGACACACTTTATGATTTAATGGTCTCCAAAATGTGTGAAGACAATATCTTGCACATATGAATATATCATTATATTGCATATATGCACATAATATACAAGTACACACAAATGCATTCCCATTTCACATTTCTTCCAAGCAAATGTCCTCACATGCAGTATTTTTCATTCTTACAATCACAGAAAAAAACCTCTCTCCTCCAGAAGGCCATGTGGTCAACTGCAAACTCTAGCTGAGCTTAAAGCTGTTGAGTTTGGAGTAGGGGCTTCTAAAACTTGCTTGGATGTAGACAGTGACGCTGGTGTTTTAGCAGCGTCTACTTTATGGTACGCCTGTGCCTTGGTAGTTGGGTAGTGGGTTGTTTCTGACCATCCAAACCAATTTCCTCTCAGCTGAGGGTGATGGTTTGGGTCTTCTTCCAGACCTTGGCAAAGTGGCTACACCTCCAAACTTGTACCTACACAGACTTGTTTGAACTGATAATCTTGGAGTCTATGGTTATTTAAAAAATGGCTCCAAGAGACATTCTGGACTTGTGTAAATCAGTGATCATCTTTCTCAGATCTGCAATGAGCTCCTTGGACTTTCCTATTGTACTGTGTGTTGGTCATTATAATGAGTGCTGTCAAACAAACCCTTTTTATGTTGGCACAGAGAAACTTCCAGCTGTAGTCAATCACAGTCATTAACAACTGGCCTCAGCAAGAACTTAAAAGACGTTTTGGAAGTTTTAGCACCACTAAATTAATTGATAATCTAAGCATGTATATATATATTTTTTTACCTGTTTTGAAATTGTGCACCAAATATTTTTATTTAAGATGTATATTGTACACTCATTCTGCCCCAGAAAAAGAACAGTTCCAGGAAATCATTGAAAGCCCAGTATTGACATGAAATTTATGTCCTTGATGAGTCTCACATCAATACATCAGTACACCTTTGCAGATTTGTGTATAGTGTAAGCCCAGCAACCTCATACCCAGAAATCTGGGAATGCAATTCTTTATTGATTTAACATCTTCTATAGATAAAAATATAGACAAAATCCATTTATTTCTCTAAATCCCACATACTAACTACCAATATTTAGTGCCACCTTCTGACCTGGAAGCCCGGAAGACCTGCTGATGAGGCACATTACAGGTGAGCACAGCCCAGCTTCTCAGGTACATGAGTCCGATTAGCTTCAGCACATTGAAGGCAGGCAGGCAGGGTGAGAAGAAGGCCCCCATCCTACATAGCGAGGGACACAAAGATTTATAAGTGCTATTGGAATGCTCTCCCATTGCCAGAGCTGCTGATACTGATCCCAGCCAAAGGCAAGCCATTATAAACAGATTACAAATCAGAGGGCCAATGGAGCACCGTGTGTCCTTGTGAGGACTGTGGGTAAAATTAAATTGAGCGAAACAGTGTTTAGAGGGCAAGGAATTACGATGCGGAAAGAAATGGCAGAGTATTATGACGCTGAATATGATGAAAATGTCATTAGTTACCAAATGCATTCAGGTTTAAGTAAACAATATAGAAGTTATTGCAGTGGCCTTTCATAACAAGTTCTAAGTTGATTATTACTGTTACATACCATATCATTCCCTGGTTGTATATTAGATGTAGGACATTTTCAGCTATCTTGAATTCACCGTATTCAGGCTGTAAAAGAGGTGAACATGAAGTTTATTCAGTATGCAGGAAAAAAAAAAAAACCCTTGACAGCAAAGTAATCATTACTGATATATGGCATCAGTAAACAAGTTATAGTAAGTAAGGTTTTAAAAAAAGTCACTCTTACAAATTTGCTCTCCAGATCCCAGCAGCAGCAATCGCTTAAGTATCGAACAACCAGGCCCCGGATAAAATCAATCAACAAAATGCTAGCCACAGTGAAGATCATGTCAATGATCGAGAGCTTCAACATTTCCTGTAAACGAAAAAAAAAAAGCAAGAGACACATTTACTCCACCTAGCTGGGCTCTGTCCCCCTCTTGTGTAACCCTACTCCTCCAGATGAGTCTTAGAAGACTAAGAGGAAGATTATTAAATCAGCTCTATGGATTGCATCATGGAGGATTGATGTGCACTGCCTCAGCCTACTGATAGCTTCATTAAGCAACTGTCTGGTGTGCCGATTCAATCCATACATCCATGTATTCAATCCATAGTCAGTACACTGCCATCCACAGAAAAACAATTACAACAGGACATTACATTTTCATTTTTCTTCCTCTGTCAGCATTAATGCCTTATTTATGATATCATTTGAGCAAATTGATGACATTGGATAGTTTAAAGACTGATCTACTACAGAAGCTGATAAGTGCTTATTAGCTTCAGTGCTGGCAAAAATTGCTTGGTTAATAGAGTATTTAAAAAATATCACTTTTTATAACAAGTATATAACAAATGCTTCTTGTAACAACCCTGCCAACACTGGGCCTATGTGAAGACAAAATTCGAAAATGCACTTTTTATAACAACCCTGTCAACTATAGCCCAACATTGGCCAGGTGGATTTAACATTGGCTGAAAGTCTGTTGGCCCTGGTGGCCCAGTGTTGTCCCAATGTACAAAATTATATTGGGCCAACATTGGCTGGAATGAGTGGCATTAGCCCAACATTATCCCAAATGACAACCCAATGGGGAGACACCTGCTTACGTAATCTAACAAAGTTTGTAATACTGACATAGTTTATTTAATTGTGCTACTGTTTTATTATCTACCTTGTCTGTAGCATTAGTTGGGTAATGATGCTTTGTAAAGACGTTTGTCTTTGACTTTTGGTTTTCTATGGTATACTGACACAAACAGCTCTTTAAAGAACAATATAGCATAATTTTAAGAAATACTAATAATAAGTTAAATAAATCAAAATATTATTTTTGCATTAAATAGGACCAGCTCTGCATTTGTTTTTGTTAGTTAAACCTTAAACTTATAATACTTAATACATATGCATGCACTGAGCTTTTAAACCTTTTCAATTATATAGTGTTCAATATTAGGCTCTAAACATGTTTGCACACTTTTGTCAGTTCTTAAATCTCACCTGACCAACATACGTCTCCCAGCACTGATCTTGCTGGGTTTTGCCATTGTATTCATATACTACGGACTGGTTCATTCCAGCTAGGACTGGTGCTGATGGTCTAGACACAACACCTTGCTTGACATTGATTGTGGTACGGTTCAGGTCCATTACAGCCATGGTGAAAGTGCCATTCCTCGCCTCAGTGATCTCTGGGACAATGGTGGACAAGTTGGTCTCTACAGGCTGGGAAATGGTAGCCAAGTAAGATGTGGAGTCAGACCAGTTACCTGGAATCTAAGCCAAAAACATAGAATTACATAAAGCTGTCTTGCAAATTTAGTAGAAGCTGAACATCTTGTCAAATATGAATATGCATTGTTTGTTAGGGCACTAATTTCAATTTATTCCAATCATGTTACTTGTTCCATGCTATATGTATATGGTGAGTTTTGGAACCAAGATACAAGAAAAAAACCTTATGGTACAAGAACTATGACTCACATAAATGATTTCCAGTGTTATGTAAAATTACTACATCTTGTGGAAAGTAATAACAATGACAGATAAAAAAAGGACCACAACATAGTACATAACTAATTTCTCTAATTACACAATTAAGCACACCATTTATTTATGACTCTGCTTCTGTTCTGGCTATGTTGCCTTGCTTTCATGATTACTGACCATAGCTTGTGTGATTATGCCTTTTGCAATTCCTTTGTAGTTAGAGTGTTTCCATAAGGCTACATCTTTTGTACCTTTAGTATGTGCCTTTAGATTGCTAGACTTAGGTTAGGCTTTTTTTCTGTCGAACAATTGAAAATAATTCAGAAAAATGACTTACATCAGAGCTCATGCTATTCACTTTGTCCAACAGGGCAATTATCAGACTGTAGAGGTTACCAAGATACAACACCAGCACCCTGATCAAATCAAACCCAAAAATGGAAAATCAGATAAACCTGGTCACATTTTGCTTTGTTTTTTTTTTTTTTTTTTTTTACTTTTGCACATCTTAGACATGTCAGACCTTGCAAGTTGGAAACGAAGGCTGGTTCTTGGGTGGTACATCTCCAACTGGGACACTAGCTCAAAGGCAGAAGGAGCGATCATAGTAATGAGGGAGACCACTACACTCACCTAACACAGAGAGAGGGCATATTGTAATATAATATACCGGTACACAAACAGGTCCTTATTCTTTTTACATCACTGCTGATCATACAAATATTAATTACCATGCAACATATTTTAAGATGGGTAAACTTAATGCCCAAGCTTATCCATATATTTTAACTTTGATATGTCTAGTCGAAAATAATCATGATATCACATTATATCAAGTATGAAATTATTATAACAGTGCTTAAAATTGCTTGTAAGCATAAACCCTTATAATACCTCATTTAGCTCAAATAATGTGCTTTACCTAATATCTTTTTAATCTTTTTTAAGTTAGTTCTAATGTGTAATACCATGACCAAACTTTATAATTAATAATGTATTGTGAATATTTATAAAGTAACACATTTTTAAGTGCTACATTATGTGTCCTTGTCTTTTTGGGATACTTTTGAACAAAACAGCTATTTCTTGCAATTGATTATTTTTGACATTAAAGTTTCCAAACTCCAGTAATGTATAAGTATGTGGTTTTGATCAAGAGGCAAGGGTTTCTATATTGCAGTACAAAAATATAATTGATAGTGTCTTGAAGGAATGAGGAATTGAATATATTCACTGTATAAACACTCCATGGTGACATTTTAACTGTTGATATATATTTTTTAAATAGTTGTTATTAAATAATACAGTTGCAAGTACTATGGTCTATGAAGGCCAAATGTTTTCTGACCTATGAACACATGAATAACATATAATAAATTAAGGCATTTTTATACCTTGTTATAATATTTTATGAAATATATTTGAATTTACATCAAGGTTTATGTTGCTTGATGAATTTTTAACAAAATACATTATTACTTGTGTTCATAATCACCAAATAAAAAGAAGCTTTTAACAAGTTGAATTTGTAAGCTCTTAGTAAAATGATAGATACACCGATCAGACATAACCTTATGACCATCATTCTCAGCACTGCAGTGACACTGATGTGGTGATGGTGTGTTAGTGTGTGTTGTACTGGTGTGAGTGGATCAG
>JAOVVH010000004.1:9803629-9813700 GCA_028566435.1 Scorpiodoras heckelii
TATATACACACACACACACACACACACACACACACATTCACCTATCACTCCCTCCAACAATTTGTCTGTCCATCTTTACTTCCATCCACCCACCGTCCCCTTCATGGCAATGGGAATTCAATATGTGACTTCACATGTTTGACTTGTTTTCTAACATCATTAGTTTACAGGATTAAAACATTAATATAGAACCTAGACAGTGAATTATATAGACTGTAGTTGCCGTAGTTGCTATGACAGGACTATTAAAATAAATGAGACAGCACAATGTCAATTTCAGTGTGCATTAATTTGCATGGCTGTTAGAAACACATGCATTCCTTTGTGGTTATAAGTGTATCTGTGTGGCTGTGTATACACACAGCTGAGTAATCCACTTTAATATATGAGCAGCTCTGATGGTGATTTAGTAGCAGTCATCCGCTGCAGTAAAAGCTGTGTGTATGAAATACGGTAGGAGGTTTTGTGCTGCGATTGCAGGCGATGTGGACAGAGTGAGTAAATCAGAGCTCTGCACTCTACGCTAAGAACAACACTATCACCCTAATTCATCCACTGATACTGATCATTTCCCTTCCTTGAAAGCAAACAGTAACAAACACTCGAGTGACCCTCACTGAGAACAGAAGAAAGGGCAGAGTTGGATTTGCCACAGTCAGCACAGGCAGAGAAACTGAGTTTGAGGAGCTATTGGATAAAGTAAATAATAAAAGTGCTGAAAGAAGTCTTGAAAAGTTGGTAAAAGCACCCACAGACTGGTTTCTTTCTTCTTCTCTTGCTCTTCCACAATGGCCTCCTTCAAAATAAGACATTGAAGAACATATCAGGACCAAGTGAGATGCACTGTAGACAACAGAATAAAAAAATCCACATGAAATATTCTGCAGGTGAGTAGATTTCGACATTTAGTAATGGTGAGGATCTACCCAGACCTGCCAACCTTTACGCATTTTGTGAAGGAACTCCACATTTTAACACTGGGGAATGCCGCTATGAGTTGTCACACAAAAATATTTAAAAAGAGCAGCCTTATTTTTTTCCCTAATAAAAACTGCAGATGAAATAATCAACGTCTAAATCTGAAATGACATTTGTACAGGTGTAATGAACTCTCCGAAATTAGCTGACACCACGGAAACCCCACCCATGTGCTCCAATCTCACATTAGTAATCTTTCCTCCCCTAATAATTTTCCTGCTTGAAAGATGTGCAAACATGTTGCCCTCATTTTCTGTCAAGGTGAATGATGCGTGTGTTGAGTTCATTAGTGTGAAATAAAATCTATGAATTTATGCTTGATGTAGCTAGCATTAGACAAGTATAGAGTTAACATCAGTTAACTGATGCTGCTGAAACAATTATGCCAAGAATTGTCAAATGTCACTTTTTTGGCTGAAAGAAAAAAATTAAATAAAAAAAATTTTGTACAGGCCTACAACAACTAGGGAAATTTTACATTTTACCAAAAAAATTTAATGGTGATGGTATTTGTGATTAAAATGCTGCTTGCTCTTTTGTGCTGCCTTGTTCAAACAGTATGGTCAGGCTCATTACCACTACCTTATGCAATGTCTGTCTATAGCTCTGTCGATCTTTATGTTTCTTATATACTATATGATTGATAATCATTTGAAAAAAGTTTCACTTTAACTGACAGGCAAAATGGCCATACCCCCTTCAATGGAACTACTTCTACATGACCATACTACCACCAGCTATAACAAGAGCTTCAGTAATGGCTGCTTGCTAACCTTTGACCTGATGCACACTGCTTTACAATTATATTATAAATATTGTGACCAGTGTACCCCTGTACACACATAATCAGTGATACAGTCAGGCCCTCGACAGGGAAGTTATCACTGGTATGACAGAACATAAAATTCCCAGCATATTATGCTGTAATAAATGGATCACTGGGAACCAAATCATGCAGATCAGGGTGTCGGTGTCATGGGTTATCGCATGCACTCACCCTGATGTTATTGACTATTGCTGCTCCTTTGCTCTCAGCAGCCTCAGGATTGCCAATCAGATAGTCCCAGGCACAGAAGATTCGCCAACAGAATGTGAAATTCTCACTGGAAGTGCTAGACAGACTCAACCGTGAGTTCTTTGCCATTCTGGAGAAAAGGAAGACATTCATCCCAGTATGATATAATATTTATAGTATGATGTTACAATAATATGTGTGGCATGGCTGACAACTAACCTATATTTTGTTTGATTTTCTATACTAATATATTGTTTGTGACAGTCATATTGTCATGCAGAAATGTGAATAATGAATGTTACATTACATTTGTTTGGAATATTAACTTTATTATTTTATTGGGTCTCTTAATTCTGACTAAATTTTTTCATTACATATGTAAATTCATTGGAGCTAATGGAATATGTAAATATGCAGTTTCAGACACCACTACTACACCATGCTTTGCCATTTAAGGTTGAAAATTTAATGATACACAAGACAAACTGAGGGGATGTTCCACAGCATTATATGTAACTATACATACTGAAAAGTACAATGTTTCATTCATTAATGCATTTTAAAAATGTCATTTTTGTAGCATAATATTAATTCTTGACAAATTGCTATATCAGAAATAACAGAATACTTCAGCACATGCTATTAGTTTAAAATAATCCACTTTAGGGTACTAACATTAACTCTGCTTTTTGTCAGCCACATCACACCACCACATCATCGATTATTTTAATCTATTACATGGCTATGTTGAATGCTCAATTCTGATTGGTCAGTGTTGATATTTTATAGTCTGTTATTTCTGCTCAGGGTCTTGAACAGATTTATGACACCCTGTGGTTACCCCATCAAAAAGCACCATGGAAAATTTTTCTAATATTATTTTTAATATATTTAAAATTGAACATGAATTTATTGTGAGTTTAATATGAATTGTAATGCTAAATAGGCTAATCGTAAGACAGCTACAGAGTTTACATTGTTATGGACCAGTGTTGTAGTTCTCAAATCTGGTCTTGGAATTGAAAGCAATTGTACTTGATCTTGAATTGGTCCTGGACAAGTGCAGGATGGGTTGGACTCACACAATGACACTGATAAACTTTTTCAGTTTTCATACTCTAAAAATAATTTTACACATACACATTGAAAAAATACAATCGATCCATTAATTCATATTGTAATGACTGGTGCATGATATAGGCAATGTAGGTGATCCTAGAGTGCAACTCTCCCTTGAAGTATGTTGTTCCAAGTGAGTGACAAAAATGAGTGAGCAATCAGTCCACTTGAACTTTTGACTATTAACAGGGGTAAACAAGTATAATTAAATCCATGGTCTTAAAAACTGACTTTTGCTAAGCCTAATCATAACCCTAGGTCTCAGGCTTCACCCAGCCTTGCATCTTCCAAAGATTCAGTCTAGACTTGGTCTTGACTGCCCCAAAATCCCAAAATCTTGGGCTTGACTCATACTTAACCCTTGACTTGACTCAGACTTGATATAGGTGGTCTTGTCCGCATCACTGCTATGGATGCAGTTCCAACCGTACAATAGAACAGAATTCTTTTAGCAGAAGCAATTAAAATAATTTTTAAATCAATATTTTGTGACATATTATTGATTTCTTTAGTTTTATAGTTGTTGTGTAATAACCGGTCACTATTGCAAAATAAGCTCCTTCAGGGTGATCAAAGACCTCGGAAATGACCGGTTCATTATACATTATCCCTTACACAAAACTGCATCTCACTGTGTTTTATTCCTCATTTATTACTGAACCTGTGACTGATTTCAAGCAAATCTGTAATGATTACTTTCTTAAGAGAGTGATGAAACTGTAGGCAAAAACGGCCATCCCAACAAGAAAGTAGGCCAGGGGCAGGCGGTAGCCAGCGCTGCCAATCTTTCGCACATTTCCATAATAACCATAGAAAAGCACAGAATACTGCAGGTAACCCTAAAAATGGAGAAAAGAGTGACCACAGAGTAGTCCAAAGCTAAATACTGTACTTAAAAATCCACAATCTACAAAAGGTAAATATTTAAAGGTCTTGCCCCAAGTGACCAAATGGTGTCAAGGTCCTGAGCTGAGGTGATTTGGTCCTTTGGGATTGTTTTGCTGCGAGTGGTACCAAAAGGAGCACCAGCAAGGAGCTAATGGAGAGACCACACATAAAAAAGGAGGGGGAAAAAGGATGAATGATGGAGGCTCATACCAGAACAAGGAAATTGCTTTGTGTCTCTGTGTCAGAGAGCAATATAAATCTGGTCTATTTTTTACTGACAAAACATAGCATGAAGACATGTGAGGTCATATATAGGGCCAAGTGAAGAAGGGAAACTTTGAAGCCACGTATAAAACATTTAGTTATATTGATTTTTTCTTCTTTTTTTTTTACTATAAAAGCAAAATTGTATTGAATATATGAAAGTCAAATATAATATACAGTGTATCTGTATGCAAAAATCATGGAATAATGATCATACAATGCTGTATCACAATATGCACTAATACATAATGTGCAAGTTATTTTTTGTCACTTTTTGTAAACAGCATTAGATTAATTAAATAATTAGAAGCATTAAATAGCTCTAAATTGTACTGTATTAACTTATTTCCTGCTTTAAATGTAGTACTTCCAACATCAGATGAACATCATATAGAACTGAACAGTGACCGGTGACTTTTTCATCAGCTCTGGCTCTGGAAGTAAAAATCCCATTCATTTTCTCCATAGAAATTTTGAAAAATCCTTAGGGAATGTTGGTTTAAAATGGTTTTCAGACAACCTTTTTCAATCACATCTTTCTCTCTAGTTTTTTTTGTGTAATAATTGTAAATATTGTACTGTTTGAGTGCAAAAAGCACTTCTATTTTATCATTAACAAAACCATTGTGCAATAGGCTGCTAGCTGAGGGCAGCCACTTCTTAACTATCTGGTGCCAAACCATGCAGTTTAAATCTCCATGGTATCATCATCTCTGATTGGTGGAACATGCCTTAAGCACTATGGGGAATGCATGGGGAACGAACCAGATTGGCACAATCAATAAGATTGTGTATCAATGTCTCACAATCTGCTAACTAGTGGTAAGTCTGTGGTGGGCAGTTAAAGTTTTATGGCTAAAAATCAAAATCCCTATGGCGATTATGAACGGGATTTTTTCTTCTAAAGCCAAACTGTTCTATGGAGGGTTTGGGGGACAAAATGAATTAAATAAATAAATGATTAAATAAATATATGTCTTCATGTGGAAATAAATAAATAATAGGAAAATTAAAAGTGATTATAAATAATTAAATATTCTGCTCATAACCATGTATTATAACATTATAAATGTATTCTATTCTATTCTATTCTTTAATTATAAGTAATGAAATGTGCATATAGGCCTACTCATAACTTCTCCTGTCTTCAATAATCCTACAAAGAGCTTGCAAATCTAATTTTAGCTAGCTAGCTTCCTATATAGATACAGAACATAAGCTTTGAGACACTTAGAGCTTGTTGGGTAAGAATAGCCACTTCCCTAAGTAATTCAGGACAGCATTTCCTCACCCTTTCCATGTCTGCCATTCAAGGTTTTCGATTGCTCTACACTGCAGCTACAAAAGGCGGGTCATTCGTATTCCTCAACCAATCATCAAGCTCTCTGCGTTTTGAAGAGTCAAAGTGACAGTTTAAGCTTGAAGACTTACTGTATTTCATATTGTCATTAGGGTCATTAAAATAAGTTATTAAATAAATACGCATACACACACATTACACAAATTACATTACTTTATTGATTTATTTCTTTATTTTATGGCACATTAAATTATTTATAATCACTTTTAATTTCACGATTATTTAATTATACACTATAGGGCACATTTAATTATTTTTAATCGCTCTTAATTTACTATTATTTACCTATTGATGCCATATGGTTACTTATTGATTGATTTATTTATGTAGTTCATTTTGTCCCGAAAAATCCATATTGTTGAGCTCTATTGTCTTAGTAGTAGAGATACAGACCTGATACAGAGATGTCTGTGTATTACCCACTAGAAACTAAACATACTATAATCCTGTAGCATAACCAATTAAGACATGACAAACCTCAGGAAGAACAATGAAAGCTCCAGTCATAATTGTGAGGACGATGTTGATCCCAAATAGCCATCGTAGGAAAATAAAGTATGAAGCCACGCCAGATCCAAAGTGACCTGTAAAATACAAAAATATTGTATCTTAAATATTATCAAATTTGGAGAGACTTTTATCTTGAGATGAGGATTTATTTTTTGTGAAGTCAAGAAAAATAAAAGTCCCATATAATAATGCATTATGTGAATTCACTTCTATGAACTACAGACCACAAGGATCAGCAAAGTAATATATAAAAATATGGAATAATGGATTCTATAATATAATTCATATGTTAAAATATGGCAAAATTCATTTTCTTACTTTCAATCTTTTTAATCCTCATTTCCCATGGGATGAATAAAACAAGGATGTTGTAGAGGACTCTTGAAATCTTCTTTAACAGCTGCAAAATTAGCAAAAACAGATAAGAATGTCTTATGATCAGCCCATCTTATGATCTGGAGTCTGCTTCTTTAATTGTGTACTGGAGCTACCAGGCTAATTTAGCTAACAAGTAAGGGATGTGTACAGGCTACAAGTTAGCATAATGCAAACTTAATGTATAAATGATTACAAACACACATCAGATGTCTCTCACTTAACACCATTCATGAAGCAATTCATTAAACTGCAAGTAGACATACAATAGCAGCATAAGTGTTCATAAAATAGCATATAATTTTTATATACAAATTGATTTGAGATATAATATCATTTGAAACTCCTTCAACTTATAAGTGCACATAAAAACTATGTTCACAATGCCAAAAAATGCAGAGAAAGAAAAAAAAAAGGTTTTAAGTTGGGTGTGGTTGAGCATCGGTTTGTAAATGGATGACTGAGACACTGAGCTCTGTGTGTGTGTGTGTGTGTGTGTGTGTGTGTGTGTGTGTGTGTGTGTGTGTGTGTGTGTGTGTGTGTTTGCAGTTAAATGTCAAGCAATGAAAAGCAACATTTAAGTTTAAATACAATTTCTGCTTTGTTGAGTTTCCAAAGCCTGCCTTCTTGAGAAGAATACATGGCTATGGAATCCACACCAATGGGATCCCTCATCCAGACCCCCATGAGCATGCATTAGAGCCAGACGCAAGCCCTTAGAGTGGCAGCTAAATGTTATTTCAGGCGGCTCATCATAATCAAATGGCAAGACACCTAGGGCAGGATAAGACACTAAACCCTCTCATGGCCTGCTTCTACTGGCCAGGCAATCATGGCAATTTTCACAAGTGTTGTGATGCTTGTCACAAATGTCAGCTGATGAATCTGATGAATCCATTGCACCTCCTTTCACTAATCAAGGTCCCATTTGAAAAATTGGCATGGAGCATTATGCAATGCAATACCTAGAAGCAGTGTCTCTCCACAATATCTCTGCAAGCAGTATTGCGGGGGCACTCTTTAGCATTATCTACCAACTTTGGATTCCAGAACAAGAAACTTAATTGCTCAGGAATGGCAAGCCCAGCAATATACTTGGCTAAGGGAATTTGCACCAGGGAAGAAAGTACTCACATTACTGCTCTCATCGAGCTCCAAATTATTTGTGAAGTGGCAAGGGCCCTTCATGGTCACACGGAGGGTAAGGGATGTCAACTGTCAGTACCTGTGCATGGATAAGGGAGGAACATCACAAGTATACCATCTTAACCTCCTGAAACCATGGAGGGAGGCAACATCGGTGGCGTAAGCAATGGTAGTTCAACAGAGGGAAGAGTTGGGGTTGGAAATAAATTTCAAATCTGCAAACCAACCTATTCCGGTCCCATCTGGGGACCACCTCTCACCCTTCAAAGTCACCAATATCCTTAAATTACAAGTGGCGTATTCTGCATAGTCACACCGACCTCATAGAGCACCACATAGAGACATGGAGCAGCCCAGTTCTTTTGGTTGCCAAAACTGATGGGTTGGTCTGCTTTCCTGCTTCAGAAAAGTCAAGATGGAATCTAAATTTGATGCGTATCCTATGCCTCGCATTTATGAATTGCTTGATTGGCTAGGTGTGGCACAATTTTATTTGACACTGGATTTAAAAAAGAAATATTGGCAGATTCCATTGACTCTCATGTCCTGAGAAAAAACAGCATTTTCCACTCCGCTCAGATTACAGCAATATGTGACACATCCATTCAGGTTGTTCGGGGCATCCATGATGTTCTAGCAGTTTGTGGACCGAATCCTGCATCTGCACAGTGCCTGGGCTGCAGCTTACATAGATAATCATTTATAGTACCAATTGGTCACAGCAACACAAGCAACGTTTAAGATCTCTTAAGTTGCTGAGGCAGGCGGGCCTCATGGAGAAAACTTTGTGCAAATGGGCATGTGGAAGTACAGAATCTGGGCTTTCATTGGCTCATGGGCTGATGCATCCCCAAATTGATAAGACAGCAACTATTGTGGCCTGCCCAAGGCCCAAGCCCAAAAAGAAGATAAGACAGTTCATTCCTGTAGGTTAATTCCTAACACTTTGTACATCACTAGCCCCTTGACTGACCTTACTGAAAAGGGGGCACCAGATCTGGTCCAGTGGACGGAGCCATGTCAACAGGCTTTCATACAGGTAAAAGCTGCACTTTGTGGTGGTCCCTTATTGCAATCTCCTGACTTCTCTTTCCCTTTTTTGTTGCAGACCGACATGTCAGACAGGGGCCTGGGAGCAACGTTAGCCCAGGTGGTGGAGGGGGAGGAGCGCCTGATGCTGTACATCAGCCATAAGCTGCCAGGGTACGAACAGAAGTACAGCATAGATGAGAAGGAGTGTCTGGTCATCAAGTGGGCAGTCCTTCCCCTCCGCTATTACTTGTTGGGAGTCTTCACCCTCTGTTCAGATTACACCCCACTCCAGTGGCTCCACCACATATAGGATGCCAATGTGCAGATCACCCATTGGTATCTGGAGTTCCAGCTATTTTATGGTGATCAACAGCCCGAGGGCACAGATGGTGGTGGTGGAGGACTTCCTCCACCAAGGAGGGTTAGTTGGCTGCAGGTTTGGAGATTACCTGGCCTGAGACGGGCGGTGGGGGTAGGTGGCAGTGGGGGCATAGTTGAGCACCAGTTTGTAAATAGAGGGCAGACCCAGGAGATGCGAGTGGTAAGAATACCCACCTGTGAGGTATTATGTCTAATGTGGCTACACTTGAATGTTTCTTTGAGCTGAAGTTGAAGTGCGAGCACCTGCAACTAATGTGAAGTAGTTTTGGAACTTTTTTAATGATTCTTTTTCTCACCTGAAACCACACATCAGACACCAAAGATTTTTTGTCGTTGCTGTTTGTTATTTGTTTTTTTTGTTTTTTTTTAATTGAATAATTCAGAATTTGTACAACCAAGCAGGTGAGTTAACTTTTGCAATGTCCTTGTTTGGAGATTTTGGGAAAACTTTTTCATCAGTTGAAATTCCAACATAAGTCTGCTATGAAATGTCAGTCCATAAAAGTCCCCCAGACACTGTGGCAAGTCCCAGATATTTTTATGATCTGAATCAAAGCATTAGCCAGTTTTAATGTGCAGGAATTCAACAAAATAAGATATCATAGAGGGGAGGAAATAAAGGAAATTGATCTAAGGGTATTTTTGAAATTATATCTTTGGAGAAACATGTTTACATTAACATTCTTATGTGTCCATTATCTTTTTTATACTGATAGATTGTAGTTACACTAAAGTAAAACTACGGGTATTCATAATTTCTATTACTTGTTAGCATTGTGGCTCGCTTAAAACTCTATATTTTAATTTTTTTGCTGTTCCATTTACCAAGGTGTTCTCAAAAATGGATTTCAAGATGCTTTCGCTTTTTTACAGGCTTTTAAATCTATGATATGATGGTGACATGAGAATCATAAGTACGGTGGCCATGAAGTGCAAACCACAACAACATTAACTAAGCACAATTACAAATTACAAAAACGCAACAACATTAACAAAAACACAA
>JAOVVH010000004.1:9999560-10009676 GCA_028566435.1 Scorpiodoras heckelii
ATCTATCTATCTATCTATCTATCTATCTATCTATCTATCTATCTATCTATCTATCTATCTATCTGTCTATCTATCTGATTGTTTGCTCACAACTTGAGGTAATTTCCCAATGTGAGTTTTACTTCATAGTTTCTTCATTTTCTTGTTTTTATTTTACCATGAAAAATGATACCACTGCCTTCAGTCTTGTTTCCTATTATCTCATGCTGCCAAGCCTTGCCAATTCACTGAGATAAAATTATCCTAGAAAAAGTCAGACCAAATTGAAACTGAAATCAGTGTTGTCTTGTCTTCTCCTCCTGCATTCTTTTCCATTCAAGTGATTTGTTTTTGTCACATTTGTCGAATTTTAAGTGCAAATGGTGCTTGGGGCTTGAGTCACTTTGTCTGCCATTTGCATGAAGCTGAAATACTTCACAAACTCACAATCCCACCTGCATTTATTTGCAGTTTTCTGTAGAACATGGGAGCAAATTTTTAGACAGCAAACTTGATTTCAGCATGTGCGTACACTGATTGATGCTTAATTATTTAACAATTGCCAGTCAGAACTAATTGGTTGGTGTCTGTAGTTCAGCAGGAATTTTGGAAATAAATGTTCAGCATAACATCAGCAATTGTGAGCAGATTTTTTTCCTATGGTTCAACAGTCAACTCGGGTATCAGCGGGACAGTTTGTTTTATTGATTTAGTGGGTTTATAAGGGTTTATAAGGACTTTTGGTCCCCACCAAGATATATAGGGACCAAAAGTCCTTATAGATCCCTACAACTATAGGCATGTCTGATAGTTTATTTACCTTGTGGGGACGTTTGGTTTGTCCCCATGAAGAAATTGGGCTTTTTTATTGTTTTTTGAAACAGCCAGAAAGTTGCCTTTTCATTACTGAGCTTAAGTTTAGGCATAACATTAATTAGCTGCAATAATAATAATGTCAATGGAAAGTCCTCACAAGAATAGCAAGACAAAGCTCTCTCTTTCTCTCTCTCTCTCTCTCTCTCTCTCTCTCTCTCTCTCTCTCTGTGTGTGTGTGTGTGTGTGTGTGTGTGTGTGTGTTTGAGGGATAGAGAGAGCAAGAGAAAGAGAGAATGTGTAATTGTATTCCACGAGTGTCCCAAATTGAAGCACTTGAAACTTTCAAGTGTCAGCTAAAACACTTTTGAAGAGCAAGAGGCCATGATGGTGCGTATTAACATGAACCATGTGCACCCTTAACCAGACCAGAGTTAGTGCACTACATTAAAAACTAGGGTGGGTCTCCATAAATGGCAACAGCGGTGATGTTTAAAAGCTTGCAGGTGTGGAGTTAGCCTACTAAATTGGCCTGAATAGTGTGTGTGTTTGTGTGCCATATGTGTATGTGTGTGAAAACTTAAAAGTTGTGTCCTCTTATTTGCTCTTGCCGCTCTGTAAAATACACTGTGAACACACTGAGTCACTGTTTGTCTTCAAATGAAGACGGAAGACCAACCTCTTCACTAAGCACTTAACAGGCTAGTAAATCCAAAAGGGAGTGAAAAAGAAAACACTGACTTGTACTCTGCTTTTGTTGCTGTACTAACTGGTTGTTGTTTTCTCTATAACTAACAGAAATTTAGATAAATGATATTCTTAGACCCTTAGATTCTTAGATTCTGAGAGAGAAAGAGACAGAGACAGAAAGTGTTTTCAGTTACAGCTTTTTTTTTAATATTTCCAAATGTTACTTTTCCAACAAAAAATTCAATGTTACACAAAAACGTTTGTATGTCAGTAAGGAAAGCAACACGTCACATAACAGACCACTTTTCAGACAAAAAAAACATAATGAAGGCTGCTGGGTTTTCAATACAAAAAAAGAAGTAAGTGTGACAGACAAAGTCTCCAGAAGTGCTATGGCAGATTCTCTAAGACACTCAGTAAACTTAAAAGCTAATTTCCTTATAAAACTGCAAACATTGTATCTGGGAACACTGTTTAAGAAAAAGACACACCAAATACTGACTTCCTTTAGTTTATTACTGTTTACTGCACTTTATAGTGTTTTCATTTATGTAGAAACATCTTCATTATTTTCAAAGGAGATATGTGGAAATTATAAAGCACTTCTGTAAGTTGGAGAAGGGTGTATCCTACACTGGAGAAGGGTGTATGGTAAATGCTGTGAATGTAAATGTAAACACCAGCATTCACAACCACATGGAAATTATTGCCTTTTTACCCTGTTTGAGTCAGGGCTGCTAACTCGCCATAAATGTAACATTTACGCCTTAGATGGCATTTTAGGAATGCCACATCCTGAACACATAGTGAGTTATGTTACTTATTATGGGCCGAATGGTTTATAAGTGACGGCTGTTTGTGATATTAGATGGGAGTGCTAAAACCATATATAGATCAAAGGCTTGACAAGGAAATGACTAGGGTTGACCAATGCATTAGAGCAAAACATCTAGATGGCATAATAAGCCTCTATACCCCTGAGTGGGACTCGACACTGTGATGTGAGCTGCGCATCCAGGTTGCAAAAGCATAGTGTAAGTCAGTATTTGTTTCTAAAATATCACATTGTGCTGTTGGCAATCTGAAAAGTGTTCATAAACATGCTCATTTTTATGGCATACAAGTCGGACGCATCCTTCCAAGCCTACAGACGACAGTTGTGGTTACTGCTGGTCCAGTGAACTTTGACATTGCAGTGCCCATTTCAACTAATTGGCTAGTTATCATCACTGAGACGTTCTAGCAAATTAAAAATTAAACAGACTTTCCTTGCTAATTTATATTGCTTAAAAAACTCATGTATCCTGCCTAATAAGATGAAGCAAGTAATTAGCTCATATTAGATATGTTCTTACTGAGGAGTTTCCTATAATGGACACACTTAGCTAGATAACATTGTTCAGTTTACAAATGAATTCATGGTATCTGCCTGAAGGCGGTACGTTGACTTTCAGTATCACAGTGCCGTCCACATAATAATCAGAAAAATAATGTCTTGAACGTACCAACAAACAACAAAGTTGAAAACTTTCATGCCATAATGGCCTGCTGGATTCATGCTGTGTTTCCTCCATACAGCAAGCATGTTAAACAGAAAAGGAGTTAAAACCAGAAAACCTTTAAACGCTTCTAACTTAGAGTGTAATTTATACATTGGTTGGACAATGTGTGCTTAGTGTAGACTTGGGAAAAAATGGTGAAAAATATTATCATAAACAATAATTAAATCTTACTCACACATATCCCTGCTAGCCACTTTAATACCATCCACCTCTGTGTTTATAACAGGAATAAATAACTTATCACCTTGCAATGTGCAACTTATTTATTTGTTTAGTCATTTTAAATTAATTTATATTAACTCTGAGACTGTTTTCAACACATACCTCTAAATTTAGCAAGGACTTGCAGAATGTAGCAGACAGTTTCAACCATTCTCTACTCTGTAGGCGCTTCCTGATCCATTATTTACACACACACAGCTATTACTAATGATAATAGCTCTTCTAGGAAAGAAACTGGGAAAATTGGGAGAGTAAGCCGCCTGTCATAAAGTGTGTAGAGAATCCATTAGCATTTCAGGAGCATTTGATTAAAGTTATGTTTTTATTACCCTGCTGAAAAATCCAACTTAATCAAGCTGCCAAGATGCTGGTCAAGCTGGTACACCACCATTTCATACTGGTTGAAGAGTTGAAGAGTTCAAGCCAAACTGGCTAACCAAGATAACAGTCCTACTGGCAAGCTAGTAATCTTTCCTACAATGGATTTCCTGCTAGGATCATTATGGTTTATTAGGTCAATAACCATAAAACACAATAAAATGTTCCATCCACCTGTATTATTTTCATTTTCTGGTTTCCTGCATAAAATATTTAAAATTGTTTTAATTATTCAGAATGATTAAATTATGTCCTGGTTAAATAGCTCATCGATTGTGTCACAACACTGATCGCTATAATCAATATTAATTAGTATTAATCTAATTATTCATCTAATTAATTTCTATTAATCTGAGTCCAGAAGACCTCTGAGTTTCCATCATTTTAGATGAGCCAATCGTCACCACATGAAGGATATTCCTAGACCAGGTTGAAATTCTAGCATAATCTTTTCCCATGAATATTTGCTGCAAACCTCAGTTTCTGTAGTAGCAGTGTGTATTTTCCCATTCAAAACATATTTAGTTTGACATTTTTAGACAGTTTCTTTGTGGGCACTGGCTGCATTTTATTCTTAAATGAACAAGAGGGTTAAAAAATGATGAGGTTTTGGCAAAGAATTGGCAAATACACAAAATGTGGTTAACTAGCATCCATGCTAATGCTATGAGGACATTAAGGACATTATAATGATTTACTTAATTAAATGATTTTCTTCAAGGTTTTTTTCTTTCTCATCTATAATTTGGGCAACAGGACTGAAATTTCAAAGTAGCCTGTCAGTCATTACCATAAGAGCACTGAATATAAAGGAAAACAATGAAAGAACTTAAAATTCTTCTTTCCATGATCTTCAGGATATTCAGATGATACTTTAACTTTCTGTTGAACGTATGAACTTTGAAATATTCAAAATATCTCAAAGGGATAGATGTGCTCAGGTAACAGGGCTGAGAAAATGTTGTGGGAGACCGATATTAGATGAGTCACAGACAAGGATGTTTCTAGCACAAAAGGGTCCTAGCTATAGTGAACTTGGACAGGCGGAAATGCTGTTTTCTGTGTGCTGTAGAGTTTTATTATGATTATTATTATTATTAAGTTCTTTAATTGAAACATGCACATAGGCTGTTGTGAAGGACATTTTTTTCTGTTATCGTTCACCCAAATGTTGTTAGCCTTCAATCTATTCTATGGAAGCAGCCCTTTTTCTTTTTCCGAATCATCCTTACAAGAAAGGAAAAAATGACATGATTTGAATGATTTGCATATTCATGGTTTGGACACTGCACCACAGTGATGACAGAATCAGAGCAAAGACAATGTGAAGCTCTACATATGGATGGAGGTCAGAATTACATGGTCATAGCAGTAGTCTAATCTGTGCATCCACTATTCTGATCAACAGAGCAAATGAAACTGAGGTCAGGAAAGAAAGGCAAATCAATGTCAATGGAAGGAGTAGGGGTGTATTCATGTATTGTATTCTGCTTGTGACAAATGGGTTCATTGTGATCTAAACCTGGAAATATTTAGCAATCTCATTTTGTGAAGGAATTTAGAGGGATAAACTACAAACCGAAATCAAGCTCTAAAACCACAACAACTATTCTGTATTGTACGTCATTTTTATACTGTTCAGTATATTGCACTGGATATTGTATTACACATGCTAAATATTACATTTTCAGTAAATTGTCTCTGGAGCTTTTATTGCCAAAATGTTTCCCTTCGGTTACTGATGTTAAAGTTAGGGTTACGTTATTGTGTACGGTTTAGGCATTAACTACCTGCATTACATATTAATAAAGAATAAATATATCAGTGAAGGGTCATCACAAGGATAATAAGACAAATGTGTATGAGAGAGAGAGAGAGAGAGAGAGAGAGAGAGAGAGAGAGAGAGAGAGAGAGAAAGCCAACTGTTACAACACACAGACAAAATTCGCTCAATGCTATTGAGCTGTTTGTGGTGGCTGTGAAAGGCCCGGTCACTGGACTTGCATTGATCCCCAGTGTGAGTTTGCTGTCTGCATTACCACGCTGACATTCAGAGATGAAGCATGCAAACATTCTCACACATCACAGAGTGTGTAACAACCAACAAGTTACCCATCTAAAATCTTTAGCAATCTGCAGTTTCTGGGGTTTTTTGAGAATGTGTCAAGGGTCTTCCTTTTCTTCCAATACGATTGCCAATGACATTCGACTGTCTCTTAATATCTCTTTACTTTGTAGATATACATTTCTAAAATCTATCTGTGTAAATATTCATTATAATAGTATTTATTAAACACTCAGCACTGATCCAATAGAAAGAAAGAAAGAAAGAAAGAAAGAAAGAAAGAAAGAAAGAAAGAAAGAAAGAAAGAAAGAAAGAACATATGGAAGAAAGCCATTGAAGAAATCGTGCCAGGTGAAGTTACATTTAGGATTTTAGTATAGTCCCACTTTAGCTAGAAGTGCACTTGGTGAGAGCGCAGCCCACAACAAATCACACAACAAATCACAGATCGAACTCTGATCTGCTACAAAATTTATTGGGATCTTCTTTGCACTATGCTTCACCGCTCCACCAAGTTTCATGACAATCGACTCTGTAGTTTTTCTGTAATCCTGCTGAGAGTCAAATGAACAAACAATCAAACCACCCCAAAAATATAACCTCCTCCATGGAGGTAATAATAAATCATATCACTCTATCATGCTCATGCCAAACTCTAATAATACGTATGTACTATAATGTACACAATGTTTATTTTCTATTGGCCTGATCTGGGCAATGTCACTTACTTGTTAGTGATTGTACATAAAAGTGGCTCCCAAATTAAAAATTTAACACACCAAAACACTTAACGAACCACATGCTTTAATGAGCTCCTCAAGCCATGCAGGACTAATTACTGCATTGTAATCACTTTAACTTCTGGCTGTGTCCTATTTGTAGCTAAAATCACAGTTTAATATATCAGATACATCAGAGATCTGAGAGAATTTGTAATTCAGTTTGTAATTATCCGTTCCACTTTGCACTGAGTGGATCTTGTGCCTTTTTTCGTCTTGCAGAATGAATTTGCACAGTTCTGCAGCTTTGATCACTTGAAAAAATAATGATGGCAAACGTTACTTCCCTGCCTGCTTAATGAGATATCCAGCAAGTAATATTCATCTTCATCTTCATCTGCAGCTCTTGCAAATGAGTAAGCACTATTTCAAGGTCTCATAGAATCTCTACTACAGGACTGTTATCTGACAGTATCACCAAACTTTGAGGATATATGTGTGAAATATACTTACCAGGACTCAGAAACGTTGCTCACATTTCCAGCAGAAAACTCAGGGCTAATTCTACTTCCTGGATCATAGCTCAAAGCATTTCTTTAGTCCCTGCTGCAGAGTAGATATCTTTACATGATCCAGTGGCTGGACTTTACCTAACTCATCATTCATTCATTTTTCTTCAGAAACTACTTTATCTTGCTGCAGTGTCCATCCTGAGAACACTGAGTACAAGGAAGAAATACACTCTGGATGGGACATCAGTCCATCTCAGGACCTTGCCCAGCTACCCCACTTCAGCAAGTCTTTTAAAAACCTATTTAGCTACAAAGTGTTTACTAAAGTTGGCCCCACTACATGTCTGGTAGGGTGCCATGTTTCATGACGTACATGCTTGTAAGGGCACAGTGCTATGAAATAAATTTGAAATGAAATTTCACTTTGTGTGCAAAAACAATTGAAAACAATTTTAAACTTCTCCATGTTTGCTGTGGATCCATTGCCCAGGTGTAATAACCACCACCCAAGCAGTGCAGTAAAAGTATATAAACCAGAAACTGTTTCAGGAATTGTTCAGTAACAGTTCTCAATCAGGATAGAAATCTAGTTCCTTAACATCTCTGGATCAAATAGTAACATGCAGTACATTCAGTAACATGCAGTCCACTGAAGAGTGCTGCTTGTGGTCGTATTCAGAGTCGGTGACAAAAGTTATGTCAATATTTACACAGGGAAAGTTACTCACCTGGTTACACAGGTACTTAAGCTGATTTTCTAACTGGCTCATTTAGATTATTAGTTACCCTTATTAAACCACCTTTAAAACCATGCATTTGTCTTCAAGCAAAAAACAAGCGGTGTAAAATGGCGACTTGAGTAATTTGGTTAAAACTTTTAATAATATGGAATTCACCCTCATTATTCGGCAGTACAGTCTTACAGAATAAAATAGCACTTGATCCAGTGCTATAGATCTGTCTGCAGGATCTAGACAATTTCATCATTATTTTTAATTCAGTATTTTGAATTTGTCAAATTAATAAAATAATACTGATGCTTGTGTCAATTCTATGAGCGCTCCCCTAAATATACAGAGCACCATTGATTCAGGTGTTGTCTCCTAAATAAAATCATATTAATTAATTAATAATATCATATTTTGTACTTCATATTGGCTTCGAGTGGCAAAGTGAGTGGCATGTAACTAAGATCCACCTCTATTTTCAGGAAATTCTGTCCTGCATGTGCAAATCTTACACAACTGTTCTAACAGCGCTTACATTTGTAGTTATATCTGGGGTATGAATACTAGTGTGTACAATGTCTTTATTAACTTTGCACTTAATAATCTTTTGGGGTCCTTCAAACATTTCTTGCGTGAAAATGCACCATATGTCTACTCTTTACTCCTTCTTCTATGTTTCATGAAGGAGGTTAGCTAGGATAGATTCTGGTTGGTTTGTTAATCAATTAGGCAATTACCAGTGGAGTGAATTAATGACAATTATTTTCCAGCTGGCTACTTCTAGTTTGTAATACATCATGATCTTGAAATAATGAAATGCAAAATAATAATGCGGGACCTACCTAAAGTTCTAAAATAAATCAAACTGTCTGTGCTCTCGCTCAGTCACTTTTTCCTCCTTGTTTGCTTTGTATCTGGCTCTTTCCTGACATCTGCTTAGCAAGGTCATGCCATTACAAGGTGCAGCTCTTTACGGTGAACCTGCGTTCACGGCCTTCAACCTTCATGGCTCCATTTATGGGCACCGCAGTGGCTGCTTCCAAACAAAGTTGTTACATCGACGCTGGCTTTTACTGCCTTTTGATCAGAGCCACATGCATGCAGCACTGCTCTAAAGCTGATGCAGGTGAGCCGTTACTCCTAAACCCATGAGCACCAGGGCCCCACTCCGGAAATTTGCTCCATCATGGAAATAAAACAGAGCCTGTGGCAGAAATGTTGTGCACTCATGTGGGCGAGAGAGTAAGAACAGATGTGGGTAAAGGTGTGTTGGGGTGTTGAGGTAAGTATGGGATTGCACTTTTGAAGCTACATTGAGTTTCAGGAGGCAAGTAATGGGCAACTGTCCTGATGGTTATGTATTTCTGTAAAGCTGCTTTGTGACGATGTCTGTTGTTGTATGCCCTCACTCACAGAGACACTATCTTGTGTATAGTTGTGAGAAGTGAAGGCTGGTAATGATATTATGTGACTTCTAAAATCAAACATCTGTCTGGTTGCAAACATTAAGTTTGAGCAATGCATTATACCACAAGGTCTCACTGATGGCATGGCAAAAAAGATGTGGGTTAAGTATTACACATAGACACTTAAAAATAATGCATTCCTGATTTTGCTAGGGTTTCAAGTCTGTATTGACCTACTGATTTCATGCTGTGTTTTGGTTTTGTAAATATCAGACATGGTAAATAAATTATAGACCTATCATTAGAACCCATAAAAACATAAAACTCATAGATTTGTCTGCCCTTTATTGTAATTAATACTTTAATTGCGATTGGTGCTTACTTTTTGTTTGCTAGTCTTCTTTTGTTTGCTATCTCATTCTCACTGATGAATTGACTAGAACTGATAGACTGATAGAATCTATAATGTGGGCTGGAAAGAAGTCAGCCCCAGTCTCACTACTTCAGATCATTTGGTTGTATTTTCTTTACAACCATTGATGGTGCTGTTGTGTATGGTTCCACAAAAAACCCAAATAATCCAATTTTCAGCATTAGCTAACAGCAAATAGTCTGTAATGGATGCCAAAAATGAAAGATTATATTTATGACTTTTTGTCTTTAAATGGCAGGAAGGGGTTTAGCCCTTCTTGCCCTATCTGTACCAGCTGTCCCTGGTTGGGGGTGTATATCTGTGGAAAAAATATATGAGAGTGTGTGTATTACTGTACATATTGTGTGTGTAGAATTGTATAGCATCATCACAGAAACCACATCATCACTATCATCATCACACCTACACTCCAACTGGGAGATGGCTTTCTAAGTAGGCAACTTTGTAGGCTGGCTTTGTGCTCCTTAATTAGTATATAGTAAAAACAAATAATTACAATATAACAGTATGTGATAACCCGGTCACAGCTTGCACCTGTCTCTAGTTTTGTCTCATTAGTGCCCATACGTCTGTGTGTGTGTGTGTGTGTGTGTGTATGTGTGTGTGTGT
>JAOVVH010000004.1:10083857-10094750 GCA_028566435.1 Scorpiodoras heckelii
ATACACAGTTTCATTTCTAATCCTGATCAGACAGCACATTTTGATTTAGCGTAGTGACAAGAAAGGAACTAACAACTAATCTAATCAACTAATCGCAAATTTTTAATGATTACATCATAACATTGCCATTTAAATATTTTAATGCTCTGTTTTGCATAGAATCGTGGTTTTAATCTCACAAGCTGATAGTTCAAAAACATTAAACTAGTCAGCTAGCTGAACAGAGAAAATAGTTACTTTACCTAACATGTTTTCTAGCAGGTATCTGACGTTACACATTTTTTTGGTATTACACTCATTAGAGAGATAGCTAATGTTGGATAATTCATTCACTAGCAAGCTACTAGCGAATATATTGTATCATGGTGACATAAGAAAAAAGTTTGAAATTAGCGGATTACATTTCCCTCAAGCACTGCCCTTGTTGACTTGGAACAATAAGGACGTAGTGATAAAAAAAAAATGGTCAGTGTAGATATTACACATCCCAGAGAGCCAAGAAATACATAAATGTACAAATGTAAACAGTCTGTGTGACTTCACCGGGGAGTTACATTAAGATCCATAAATGTTTATGTCTCCAAAAGAGCATTATGTGTTGGCTGAGATGGTGTGTGAAACAAAGATGTTTTATGTCTGAGGATTATGCATGTCTTCTTTAGGAATATAGGATGAACATGTGCGCATACACACACACACACACACACACACACACACACACACACACACACACACACACACACACACACATTCTGCCCTTTGTCTGTTTCGCCCCATCGCCCCATTCCTCCTACTCAGATGCATCTCGTCCAGGTTGTTTGGAGAGCAGCACTTTATGAAATCCATCGTAGCCTCTAAGAAGTAGAAGGGCAAATTCGGATATATAAACATTCCTTTCATTAGTCCTCAGGAAGAAGGCATGGGGAGGAGGGTGAGGTGAGAGAGAGAGAGAGAGAGAGAGAGAGAGAGAATTGTTGTCTCTCTCTCTCTCTCTCTCTCTCTCTCTCTCTCTCTCTCATTCTCTTTGTGGTATTTGGCCAGGAACCATGAGAAGGTGTGTGGGTGGAGAGGCTGGATCCGTCAGGGAGAAGACAGGAGTCTTTCTTTCCCTCTCTCCTTCTCTCTATCTCTCCCTCTCCCCCTGTTTCTCTCTCCATGTCTCTTTCTCTCTGTGGTAATTGAGAAGTTGCCTGGCTGGGACTCAGCCCAGATGGAAATCATTCTGGCATGGGGGAAAAAAGTACGAGAGAACAAGAGAGAAACAGAGGGAGAACGAGATGAGCTCAAACTGATGTCCTTGGCTCCTAATTGAACACAATCTCACAGATCTCGCGACTGCTGCAATGACTCAAGCTTGATGGATACAAATTTACAAGGAGTCTGTGGTTAGGAAAGCTCACAGTTTATAACAAAGCACTTGCTGAAGAAGCTTTCACTGCCACGATGAATCAGACAAGCTCCATTTTCGCCATGTTACTCCATCAGCCACACTTTAATCTGATTCAATACATATAGGTACACTGATTCGATTGCTTTATTCAGAGTGACTTACAAGTGAAGTAGAATCTCCTCATCAACGCACAGAGTTGAACAGTTCAGGGTTAACCCTGTGTTCACACCAGAAACAAATTTTCCCTCATATAATGATCAAGGTTCATCCAGACCATCCATCACAGCAATTCAGGTATTTTATTTCTGGCCAATGTTTTTCATAGTTTTTTTTTGTTTATCAACAATTAAGAAGCCAAATGTGAACCCCATACAGTTATTGTTGGTTTTTTTTACTCAAATTTTTCTCCTTTTGTAATGGCTGGCTCCCATTCCTTGAGATCACCTCATCTTGATCTGGTACGGGTTTTATACCAGATACCCTTCCTGATGCAATCCTCCCACTGATTTGGCTTGGGGCCAGCACTGGGCTCAAGGACTGGGTTGAGCAGCAGATCAGGGGCCCAGCAGCGGCAGCCCTGATTTCGGGGCTCAAGCCCCCAACCTTCTGATCAACAACCTAGAGTCCTAACCTACTGGGCTACCACTGTCCCCCAAACATTTATAGATTGTTGACAACTTAAAGAAAATATGGGACATATTTTGTTGGCAAAGTTTAAAGGGAAGAGTCCCTACAAAGCAATACAAAGTCCTTCTGACTGATCACTTTCATCTTACAATGAAACATTTCTGCATGCTATGAAACATGCTATAGCCTTCAGACTGACCCTTTGGGGAATTTTGGAGTAATGTGTTGTGTTAGACATTGCTCTCCACCACCATTATCAAAACACCAAATGAGAGAATATATTTAGGAGGTATGGTTTTCAACCGTCCAGTTCAGTTCCACAGTCATGGAGAATCTATGCTGAGGTCTACTGAAGCTGTTCTGGTTGTATGAAGCTGTTCGTATGACACTTTATGTTGGTATCATCTTTAATTTTATTAGCCTTCTGTTGATTTAATAATTGCAGTTAATAAGCTACTGAGGAAGAATGCATGATCCAGTGTTCAAATGGAACTAGTCTGCTTTACTTTACAGGTTGTTACAGCTTTTCAGTTTCAAGTTCATCCAAGATGTTTCTCCAAGAGTAACTGTTAAACATATTTAACTCAGTAAAGTAATGCATGTCAACAAATCTCTTCTATAACTAGGAGCAGCTATCTAACAGGAACCAGAGACGTTGTTGGACAATATTTCAAAGTGGAAAAAAAAGATTTGTCCTAAATCTTACTCCTGCTGATAGTTACCATATTGCTTTGCTCCTCATTTGAAAAATTAACCTTTGTTCAACTTTATGACATCGCCCGGCTCACGCTGCCAATATCCGCTCTGCTTCTTCTCATAAATCAACAATCATTGAAAATAAATTACTTCCATTTACCCTGCATGTGAATGTCTTCCTAAACAAGCCAAATTTTCAGGTCTGGGCTTCAAACCTTCTAGTCTCTGAGCCTTAACCTACAGAGAAATACATAAATTCTGGATATAAGTCATAAATATAAAAATGTATCAATTTATCCCTAAATGACCCAGTGGAGGCAAGGAAACACTCCCTGAGACAACAAGAGGAAGAAATCTTGAGAGGAATTTGGCTCATAATGGAACTCATACTCATCTGGATGACACTGGATATAGTGATAATAAATAATTCCCTTCTATTACTCTATCCTATACAGTCAAAAGTGCAATTGTATAAACAGGAACTTATGAGCTACGGAGCAAATATGGGTATAAGCCTAAGAGTCATTAAAGAATTCATAATAGTTTTAAGTTGCAGTCTATTGGGTTGACGTTATCAACTGTTCACTGAGGGAGATTTAAATGCAAAAAATGTTCTCTAGCAATTGCTGTCCTTAGGCTATCCAAGAAGAACATCCACACCATCTTTATCTGGTACTCTGCACAATAATCTGTCTAATTCCCTAAATGTAATGTCATGGTGATGGTCTATGTGGGGCCGTCCTCAGCAGCAGTGGGTGATATTAAGGTGATTTGAACTCCAAACACAATTAGGGCATCTGGATGGACCAGGCAGGTTCAGGGAGCAGAAGGAGTCAGGATAACTGGTAAATGATAACTGGAATAGCATGTATAACTTGACAGAGAAAGAGGGAGGGAGAAGAAGGTGAGGGCTGAAGAGGATGAAGGAAGAAAGAGAACACAGATTATTAGGTATGCACTTTTCATTGTAATGAAAGGAGGGTGGGCATCCAAACACCCCAGTATGCCAAAACATTCTATACCTGTGAACCCTCCAGATATGCACCTTTACCGAAGAATAAAACTATTAACAAAACGTTTGACTAAACAAATATGAATTCAGCCCAGAATTAAAAGCTGAGCTTGTGCCTGGGTCCCAAACATTAATTGGAAGGCAGTTCCACAACTGTGGGATTTTGTAAGGGAAAGCTTTGCCCCTGTTGTAGCTTTCATTATTCAAGGTACTAACAAATAGCCTGCACCTTTTGATCACTGTAGGTGTGGCAGATCATAAAAGACTAGAGGTTTGATCACTCACTCCAATGCTAGACCACTCAGTGACTTATAGGTCAATAGTAGTATATTATAATCAGTGTGAAATTAGACTAGGAGCCAATGCAGTGAGGATAAGATAGGGGACCTGGTCATATCTTCTGGTTCTAGTAAGGACTCTGGATTAACTGGAGGTGTCCTTTACACATTCCCTTACTTAGCTGGCGTCTCTCATATGCTTTTGTAAAAAGATGTAACTGTGAGTCAACAGCATAACAGTGGAAGCTAATAGCATGTTTACAAATACTTTTACCCAGAGAGAGTATATAAAGAAAAGAAAACCTTATGAAAGACCAAACCTTACATTAGTATGCACAGAGAAGTCACCATTTACATCAACAAACTGACAACGATCAGTCAAATAAGACTTGAGGCAGGAGAGAGCTGTTTCCTTAACTCTAACAACAAAAGCTTCTCTAAGATCAAGTAACACAAACAAGGACTTTCGTTACTTTAAAATGCTTTAGTAATGCTTAATATAAACCTTTTGTCTCATATTTTCTCAATGATGCTTATTTTTCACAGTTACAAAAACTAAAAAGACACTAGCTAGTTAACTAACACTTACCACTATTATTTTCTCCAAAAACATCTGATGTTGTCTAAAATTTCCTGATTATTGGTCCCTTGGGGAAATAAAAGTGAATGTAAAAAAAAAAAAGTGTGACTGCAGCTTTAGTCTAAGAACTGTGTCTGAAAAATCACATGTTTATGAAGCACAGCTACATGTCGTTTTTATAGGCATCATTAAATCTTTGCTCATATTTCAAGCACCTAATCAGTACAGACCGTTTCTGTGCGAATTCAAAGCGACATATCTTGCCACTCTGAGCCATGCATGTATGTGTTAAAGCCAGCTCTGGATAAGAAGCTCCTAAATCGGTGAGCTGTAGCCAAAACGACAGCAGCCTGGCCAAATTCAGATCTGAGCTGTGGAATGAAGTATTTATCAGCAGGAAAAAGTGGAAACAGCCACAGGCATGCAAGAGCAGTTTGGAGAACGAGAGCTCCAATTACAGTTGACAGAAATCAAAAGCATGAGGCTGACGTTGGAAGACTAGCGAGAGAGAGGGAGAGGGGGAGAGAGAGAGAGAGAGAGAGAAAGAAAGACAGGCACAGGAGGAGGAGTGCACTCTGAATGAAGAGTCGGGAAAGTCCCTTTTCCCTTCTTGACTCTTTTCCTCGCTCTCTCTTTCATCCCCCTAATGCTGAATCATCAATGCAATGGACTTACTGAACTACCCTTCAGTTACAGCAGTTCTCGGTTGAAATGGATCATTATTTAAGCATTTTGGAATAATTTGGAACGACACATATTTAAGCATTCGTAAATATATGATGTCTGCCTCAGAGAGCACAAGTGAAAATGGCTCCTGGAAGTACGATGAGCCCTGGTTCCACAGGTGGAAATGAATCTAAAGTTCCTGAACTTCTGGAAATATTCTTGCAGTGGATATACAGTATGCCTCATGTGATTGAAAAAACAAAACAAAAAAATATGATTAATGACAAATTATAAACAATCAAACATTAAATCATAAACTGAGAATGTTGTCAAAATGTTTGTCAGAATGTGTCGGACATGTGTGATGTTCCGGGAAAATCCCTCAGATGTCCATGTGGCAGAATAATGGTAAACATCCGAAATTGATGAAAAATCATGCTTTGACCATATACATTTTATTTCTAGCTTATAACATGCCTTGACACCCCTACTTTATGAAAATATGAATATATTTCTATCACCAAAACAAATAGAAATGTTTAAACTACTTTCCAAACTTGCTTTAGCTTTCTGCAAAGGTCACATTAGGTAGTAAGAAGTAAGAAGCCAGTTTACCCAGTGCAGCAGTTTGCCCGGAGAAGACGTTTTCATTGCTAGCTTGCTAGCTAAAGGTGAATGCATATGCACTGACAGGTGACCATTTAGTCTGATCACATCTTTGAGGCTTGTCTGAGGATTGGTTCGGTTTACTTGCACTCAGTTACAGACTTCTCGAACTGAAACTCTAGAACTCTGGGTCATGAGGGAAGTCAAGAAGATCAGTAATCAAGGAAACACAGTACAGTGTGTAAGAAATTCAGCTAATACTCCATCTTGAGGAAAATATATGTGTATCTACAGTATGTCCTTATATCAAAACCTCTGCTTGGACTCCTAGGTCCACTAGTTCTGGTTTACCAGAAGTGCCTATGATCCGAGACATCTGAATGACTGGCAGATTTTATGAAATGCTATTCCTAGCACCTTCACCAACGAACTTCCTTCTCCTATATTAAGAGATGCCTAAAAAGTACCCTTTCTACCAACATCTTGCTGTTGTTCTTGCTACAAGTCTATTTTTAATTGTACAGCATGTTAGAAGTTCATCATATGCATGATGTATAACAATGTTATTATTGTTATTATTATTATTATTATTATTATTATTATTATTATTATTATTATTATTATTATTATTATTATTATTATGCTCAACCTCACCACATCCATGTTCATTCATTCATTCATTACCTAAGCCAGTTGTATGGAGCCTATCCCAGTGCTCGTCTTGGAGTAAGGTGGACTCATAAACTGTTCTTGAGACAAGTCCAAATCTGAGGTAATTAGAAACTGATACTTTTTTCAGTCTTGAATATCAACACTAATTAAAACAGAACTTTGGTCCTTTTTTACATACTGAAATAAATCTGCACTCAGACTGGCTAACAGGGAAAAACAAGTAACATTACATGCTCTTGCCATTTGGTACCCAATCAATGAACATGTTTTACTTTAAATAGTCTAACGTTAAGATTGCAGATGTGCAATTTCACTTGCTCGCCAAGTCATTAACATTTTAAATATAAATTCTGCCACATTTCAATAACAGAGCCCTCTGGGACCATGTCTAATTTTTCCAGACATCTGGAAAGTAAACACAATATAGTTAGCACAAAAGCTAAATCTTATTAAATGAATGCTGACTGGGGCGCTCATTTACTGATTTGCTCAGAGTTGACTTAAATTATTAAATTGTTAAATTAAAACAATGGTTTTGAATCCAGTGTGTGGTGGCGTTTAGCTAAAAGCATATTCACTATAAAGCTGTAATAAATAGAAGTGAATCATAATGTGTATACAGAATTTCTAAGCTCCAGAATTTCACTCAATCACGCATAGGCAAATATAATTAAATTATGACATCATAATAGTCTTAGCAAACCGTAGCAAACATGATGGCATTTAGTTTTTGTTTGAGGGTAGATTGAAATTTTTATATTAATAAAATTTTCATTTTAATTTTAATAAATGTGGATGTATGTTGTTGATTTTATTCAGCTGACTTTGTATGATAACTTCTGATTAAGCTTTAAAGAAGGGACATAGAATAACCTCACAATCATTTGCTTACAATAGTTAAAATGCCTTAGTTTGACTAAGACTATAATATAAATAATAAGAATTTTAGATTATATAGTATTTAATATCTTACATATGATGAAACCTGACATTATTTATTTATATTGACTATGTATAATGATAATGAATGTACAATGAATTACAAATTAATTACATTTTTTCCCCCAGTTTCCTCTTTTTGTTTTTATATTATAAAAAAATCACATTATGGTCTCAGTCTTGACTTGGACTCGATGTGTCCTAGTCTTGGTTTTGACTACAACACTAACAGACAAACACACTCACACACACACATTCACCTCTAGGGGCAATTTAGTATCTCCAGTTCACCTGACTACAAGTCATTGGACTGTGGGACGAAACCGGAGCTCCCAGAGGAGACCCACACAGACAAGTGAAGAACCTGCAAACTCCACACAGTGCCATCCTGTAGCCCTCCATTGAACAAGTTTTTTTTTTTTTTTTACACTTCTATGTTTTAATAATTCAAACAATCACTAAAACACATTTCAGTCCTTCTATTAGGTCTAATAATCCTAGTTTATTTGCAGTCTCTGCAGCTGTGGAGTATATAAAATATAGCAACTTGCAAGCATCAGACGTTTAACAAGGTTTCCCTACATACTCTCAATGGATTTCCAATGGATTTTATGCACACTGCCACATTCAGTGCAGAGTGCTTTCAGCCTAGGTCACACTTTGTTATATTTTATGTACAGTCTGTCAAATGATATAGGCCTATGTCTATAAAATTGTTAAAATTGTACTTTAAAGTAAGATATTCTTTAAATTTAAATGCAGGCCTTTCTGTGTAAAAAATAATTTGGCTGACACACACACACACACACACACACACACACACACCTGCACCCATGTCAACCCTGAAATCCCAGAGCTCCCTCACATTACAAATTCCAGTTTAACCCCTAGTTATTTTAACATGAAATCAATTTGATTTATAAATGTAATAATAATATGCTATTTAGTACTTACCTGGATGTAAATATATCTACTGAGTTTCAGGACACCGAGATGCATATATATCAATATATTTTTCTTAGCCAAACACAAAGCTACCATTAGTAAAACTTCTAAGGCAATATAATTTGTGCAATCTGCAACATGTATAAATTTCAAGTGATGTTTCAGAACAAAAGAGCGTCTAGTGGCACTCTGCGAGTCACAGCTCACTTTAAAACACGCAGACAGCTCCCACTTAGTGAGAAGAAAATGGGCATTAATGCAAACGTCCCTGTCAGTAACACGTTCTCTTCTCTCCGGCAGGAGAGCAGCCGCGTGGGAGGACACACACAGCACTCAGCAATGAAAGAAAATGAAAAAGAAAATATAGCAAGGCCTGATTCTGAGACAAAAGACTTTTTTAAAACGATGATGAGGAAGTAGATGGTGAAATATTTGATGATTCAGGGGAAAATACAGCTCTCTTCAGAAATGGCCCTGCAGGTTCAGTTTCTTAGTTTCTAATATAAAGACATTGAAGAATTATTAATCATTGCTCAGAGATGTGTGTGGTTACCAAAATCAAGCTGACTATATACCTAGAGTAATCTCTAAAGGCCTAAATAGAAGGAGACAAAATGCATGTAACTAACCTTTTTGGTTTCAGAATGAATCAAAGCCAAATGAACATAATTTTTTTTTTAATGGAGAAGACCGGCACAAAAACATGGGTCAGCAGATGTACTGAAAGGGGTTAAAGACAGGGATCTATACATTTTAGGTAATTCACTAAACCAGAGATAAACCATAAGATGCTGACCTTCATTTAAAACATTAAAGTACTGCAAGAGCTGGAGCTACACCTACCATATACTCACTGTCACTTTGAAGATCTCTATTGTCTAACTGTATCCCATCTGTTGCTCTGCACAATTTGTCAAACCCCATCATTGGAAAGGCACCTGCTTAAAACCACTGCTGAGCAGGTATAATTCAGGTGATGGGTCTTTCTCAGCGGAGCAGTAACATTAGTATGTGGGGTGCTTGGATGTGTGTATCAGGTACAGCAGCACTGTTGTGTTTTTTAAACACTATACCGTATAAGTATGCCAGTATCTGAAGAAGCGGCTTGTTGAAAAATCTAAATGATGCAATTTTCACTTTATTCCAAATGCGGCTGCTCGGCCAAGGGATGGAATTTACATCTTTAGTTTTGTACTAGAGCTATGTAACTAAGTTAGCCAACAAGTAATGGAATCTATCTGCCCCCAAAAACTCATCCGCTTCTTCACTAATGTTGTGTAGACAAGCTGATGTGGTTTAGGAGACAGTATGACTTACTCTAATCTGTAAAAATGAAACAACTACATGGCTGAATGCTCTGACATTATGGAGCAGCCACCTTAGACAACCACATTTTTTCTCAGTGCAGCTACACACAAGACAACACGAGGCATGTTTGTTTGCATTCTCAACACAGACAGACAGAAAGCTAACACACTACAAGCTGAGAAAATAAGCAAATGTAATGTTACTCAGAAAATCAGCAGGATATATGATTTAAAATTTAAAAGCATATGTATTTGCAAATACACATGCATAATACATGGCACAGAGGCCACGTCTCCCAAAGGGCAAAGACAGAATTCTATGGGAAACTTGGAATATATGCAGATGAAAATGTACTTCTACTTTAAACCAAAATAGTAGGCATGTACCCTGTATACCCAAAGGTATGTAGATACCTGACTCAAATTGTTGCAACAAACTTGGAGGCATGGAATTGTATGCAATGTCATTGAATGCCTTCACTGGAGCCAAAAGCCCAAACCTGCTCCAGCATGGCAGTGCCGCTGTGAACAAAGCTCCTTGAAGACTGCACCCCAGGCCTTCTCATCCAACACCAAGACCTGACCTCAGTAATGCTTTTGAGGCCAAATGAGCACAAATCCCCACAGCCACCCTCCAAAATCTAGTGGAAAGCCTTCCCAGACTGGAGGATATTACAGTGGATATAAAAAGTCTACACACCTCTGTTAAAATGCCAGGTTTTTGTGATGTAAATAATAAAACCAAGATGAATATTTCAGAACATTTCCACCTTTAATGTGACCTATAAACTGTACAATTCAGTTGCATACATATGCACACCCTTAAACTAATGCTTTCACTCTTTTTGGGTAGCGTGTATCAGCATGGCACATCCTGACCTGGCAATCTTTGCCCACTCTTGCTTGCAAAGGTTCTCCAAATCGGTCAGATTTTCCTGTCCACAGCCCTCTTCAGGTCACCCCACAGATTTTCTTTTTGGATTCAGGTCTGGGCTCTGGCGGGGCCATTCCAAAACTTTGATCTTCCTCTGGTGAAGCCATTCTTTTGTTGATGTTGCGGTCTACTTTGTGTCACTATTGTGCTGAAAGGTGAAAGGTGGCCGAGCCCAACTCCTGAAAAACAACCCCACACCATAATCCCCCTCCACCAAACTTTACACTTGGCACAATGCAGT